>MNCI01031253.1:0-28084 GCA_015680685.1 Gnetum montanum
ATTGAAAGTAGAAGATGAATTCAACTCCCCTGAGAAGACCACATTAGTAGGTTATGCATATTAGTAGCCCTTCAAGATGAGTTACGTATGTTTCTTTCTTATGTTATGACTACCTATTTGAGACCACGTTATAATGTTACAATAAAAATCCTGCATAATTTGTTTTTGAGAATCCATTGGTAGATGGTCAATTTGTAGAGTCTATCTTTATTTTTTATGAAAATGTAATATATATCCAATAGATCTTATGGGTCTTTGGATGTAATAAAATTTCATTTCATTTTTCATTTTTTGTTGTCTCATAAACAATTTGAATTTGCAACAAAAACTCCACATGATGATGGGAAGACTCCACTAAATCTTCTCCAACATTCAACTCCTTAATAAAATCGATATCTTCATAAGAACATGAAAGAAAATTAATGCAAGAGTTACCTTGAGGTTGTGTGAAAGTAAATGATGAAGAATAAAGAAATCTAGTAAGGCCATTGCATATTAGAAGATCAAAAATTTATGTGCATTGTAATAGTTGTTGATCTAGTTTATTAATAGTGTTATCTCCGGAATGTTTTATCTAGGTGTACTCTTCAACAATCTCCACAAATAAATAAGGAGCCTTTTGCTGCAAATTCTACAATGTTTGTGGTTAAGAATTGAAAAGGATGATCATGAGACAACTCTATAGAATCATACAATATAGTATCTTTAGGAGCAAAATAGCATATGGCAAGAAAAGTACAACCATGTTAACATAAGATTTTTAGTGAAACATATTGTTTATGATCATCAATTTTTTCTAAAAGCACATAATTTTCAATAGATTTTCTCACTACATAATCTAAGAAAAGTAATAAAATTTCATTTTCAATTACAGCTTCAATAATATTTGATTTGAGTTAATCACACCTACAATTTTGGCTATAAGTTTGTGTCACTAGTGAAGGATCTAGATATGATTTCCTTTGTTTCTTTAAAATAAATATTGGGCCTCAAGTTAGGGTGTGTGTTAGTTCCATTGTTTCTTTAAAATAAATATTGGGCCTCAAGTTAGGGTGTGTGTTAGTGTACTTTAAAATATTTAATCTGTAACTTGTTTAATCAAGTGAAGTTTGTAGACAACTAAGATAATAGAATCAAATTCAAAAGTGTTAATAACATTTATGCCATGACATCAAAGAAATTCTGTGATTAGGATGAGTTTCAGATATCACGATAGATACATATCTTTATCCAAGTGCACTATACCCCAGTAATCATTATTACTAATGATTTCTAAACAACACATGGTTTCCATCTTTTGCTTAGCTTTCTCCTGCAAACATAAACCTGTCAACCTGTAAACCGCTAACGTTATCCTTAATTTTTATGGTGAAATTGAAACAAGCAGGGCATGTCAAAAGTTTTTATGCTGAAATTGAAACAAGCAAGGCATGTCGGTGAACACATTTGGTAATTCGTTTTCCTCGTTTCTCTACTTACAAGTGCCTTTTACGTACGGTACGCTATTTAGAGACCATAGCTAAGGTTCCTGTGCATGAAGAAAAAGAGCTCTATAGTCTATACAAGAGAAAACAAAGCATTTCTGGCAGGATAGAGAAAATGCCAAAATTCCTATCCATTTCTTATGGATGGAAAGAACTGCTTCGTATCTTTGTTTGATTGGTATTGTGTATTCAATAATCAAACATTTTCAAATCTCAAGACTTTCTATTGGTACTTACCTGTATTAGTGTACAGATACTGAATAGCGACTTCAAAAACTCAACACTTTCTATGGCTATGGCTACTTACCTGCAGTAGTGTACAGATATTAGATAGCGACTTCAAAAACTTCATAGCCTTGGAAAAATGGTGCATTTAGGGAGACAACACGGTCCTGGTAGAATACGTATTGGTGGAGCAATCAGGCCCAGACACCATAGGAGCCATGGTAGCATCTCCAAGTAAAAGAATCTTATACGAGATTGACAGAAAGCTTTTAGATGTAAATGTAGATGTAAATGTGCATACATGGTGGAATCTCCAAGCATATGAATCTTATACGAGGTTGACACGAGTGTAGCTGTAAATGTGCATACTGCTAATTAGGTTGCATCACCAACCATCAGTAAGTAGCAATGGATCTAGGTGGTCTTTCATGGTATTATGGAAAGGAAAGAAAATAGAGCAACTAGCATCTTTTATTTATTATTTAATTGTTAATTTTATATTTTGCAGTAATCCAGTTGATTTGTTACAATAGTATCAGGAGCACCTGTAATTTTTTTGCTCATAACATATATATTTTTGCCATAGATTTCAGTTTTATTTTAATATTTTTGAAGAGTTTGTTCAGTGTTTCAGGGTAATAATCAGAATGAAATTTGCATGGCAGGTGGTGATGAGATTTTTGATGAGTTTTGTTGCAAGTAGTCGATTTTTAACTTCTCGGATTGATTTGGGCATTCTTGATGATGCCAAACGCATAGTGCTACCGCAGTTACATTTACGATTTTCCATCTTAATGCCAAACAGCTTTTGAACTCGTAAGCGGCACATTTAAGTAACCAGGGATGGATAATCTGATAATTTCGAAAGAACAAAGCCTTACGCAGAGCTGCAGTAGCATAGCCGTAGTTGGTGTTCCAGCGCAGTTGCAAAGGCCCACGACCGAAGTATTTTTTGCCTTCGTCACACTTCCAAATCGATTTGAGCGTACAGTACTGATTCTGGTTCTTCTCCGCCTCTTCCTTAATACATCCACCTGCATCAGGTTAGGCACGGATGGTCAGCCAGAGAGAGGCTTAGAGTAGAAATTAGCCATGGAAAATCCTAAATCACCAGCAACACCGAGTTAAAGGAAATTCATGACCTGATATGGTTTTCGCTATTGCAATTTAAATGAAAAAGAATCTGAAATCTAGAATTCCTTCCACAGGCATTTTTTCTTTAAACTCAACCTTCTCTGTGTTTTTCCGGAAAGAATCTTATAGACCAATGCTGTTGAGTAGATTCGGGTTTTTCACGGAAAGAATATTATGAGCAGAATCGGGCACGTGACCCCAAAAGTTTTTTTTTTTTTAATTCAACCTTCTATATTGTAGGGTGGGTTTTCTCCGGGAAGAATCTTACCATATGGTAAAGCTTGATTAGACTTGGCTAATATATAGATTGAATTTAAGTTATGTATTAATTGAAAATGAGGAATCCAGGATTCTCAATTCAATTTGCATTTAGGTACAGAAGTATATGGAAAGATTAGATTAGGATGGGTTCGGAGGTGGAGAAGTGAATTAAAAAAAAATAAAATATTTAAATTATATTTTTTTACATTTTACTTTTATTAAATATTATTTCTAATTTAAATTAAATTAAAAGTATATAAAAGAATCCTATGACCTTTTATTCATCCACCTGCTTCTTGTCAGCAGAAATTTTCTAGGATTTGTAAATCCTTGATGCATAAAATTTTATTGGATATACAAAGAAAAAAATATCAATACATATTATTTTATTTTTCTATGGTCAAGTTTACAAATGCACATTGTTACTTGGAAATACCAAATGAGTATCAATGCAAATAAATAAAGATGCTTAGAAAATTCAGAAGTTCTTTAACACATTTTTATTTGCCATTCAAAAACTGTATAAAGGGGCGAGTATTAAGTTAACAAAGGGGAAAAAATAGTTGCAAACACTAATTTTATTAATGTAAACCAAGAATATCTCTTTCTCCTACTTTTTCTTGGAATTGGAAATGATCATCTTAATGCCAACCAATTATCAAATTTTCTTGTTATTTTTATACAATGTGTGATCTTTTTAGATTAGGAATTGATTGAAAATAATATTTAACTTTACTAGAGTTCTTTCAAAAGAGTGGCTTTTAGGCATTCATAGGCACGAGAGGAAGGATAAAACAAAAAATAATGGTCGCAAACTTGCACTTGTTCAGTCTCTTCAAGAAACTCAACAAGTTAATTGAGGGAAAAATCATTTTGCCAAGATGGTAAATCTACTAATTTGATGAGCACAAGCTCAACCTTCAACTTGTTTTGCTATGCATGAGTACTTTAAAATGTTCTTAGCTTGGGATGGTGATTTTACCAATTTGTAGAGGTTGAAAATAGAAGAGAGCATTCATTTCCTCTATTCTCTAACCACCTCTTCCTTATTTTTCTTTTTATCTTTATTTTTATTTTTTATTCTTTTATAAACTTAATTTTGATTATTTTCTTCTCTTTTGCTTTTCTTAAAAGAAGTTTGTGTAACATGTAACTATTGGTTGATTTAAAAAAGGCTTTCTTGGTCTAATAGTGCTTTTGGTTCATTAATGAGTTATCTAATATAAAAAATTTAATAATAAATAAATTCTTTGAAGCAGAGGTAATTTGGCCATGGAAATATACTTACATGGGTAGAGGGCCATACCCATAGTAGTTGTGTGCATGCTTGTAGTCTGGATGTCTATAACCAAACATTAAGGTATCACAAACTACCAAACTTCCCATCTTTTTTAAAGGTATAAATGTAAGGAATATTCCTAATTTTTTCATCACATCATGCATACAACATGCATGGGAGGTTGCAGTTGAAAATCTTAGTGACAAGAGATGAACTAGCACGATAAACAAGCAATGACGATAGGACCCATGTTTATTGGCAACTAGGTAAGAGAGACCCACACTATCCTTAGGGTCAATGGATTCATCAATGAAAATGCAAGGACCACTAAACATTACCACCTATTTATAGCTAGAACCAACTCAAATTCAAGGACCACTTCAATACAACAAAAACAACTCAAATTCAAGGACCGCTACAATACAACAAAATAAGAGTGTTTACATGTTAGAAACATTATCAGCTATCCTGACCTTTATTCATAAAAGTACCATTAAAGAAATGGGTCACTAGATTTGTCAATTAATTCAAAATCTATAAAAATTCAAGGGCCATTGCAATATAACAAAACAAAAGTATTTACATGCTAGAAATGTGGACAACTATCTTTATCTTTATCTTTATGCATGAGAGATCAATTGTGGAAGGTTCGTTGGAAATCTTCCGCTTAGAGCAGTGCATGCTCGGGTGGAGAAGGCAGTCACCTTATTGGGCCTTACTGCTAGATTGAGGTGATAGGTCACTATCTTGAAGTATACACACTCCACTGATGTGAGTGCACCAAACTCCTTACAATCAACCCCATAACACTATTGAGTCCACTCCTTTTTGGCCTTTGGGTTAGCTTGTGTAGATAGCTCTACCAATTGTGTCCCAAATTCAGGCAACCCAAGAGCCTGTGTGATGGCTTTAGCTAAGTAGGACTCTTGAAATCATTGATCTTCACTATGGAGCTTTCCATTCTATTGTTCCAGAAGAGGCACGTCTCTCCCATGTACCACGTCCCATTGGAAGTGATGAATGACCACCTGGGAGAGGTTTGCAATTGTGTCTTCACTTCTATTAGAGCATGCTCCAAGAATGGCCCGAAGTTCAATTCCTGGAGAACTAAGCATTGGACATCACGGGCTTGATTGTATCAAGGAAGGCTTGTGGTAATGTGACTTCAAGTCATGGTATGGGCCCTAGTGCCTCTCCTCATTGTGATTGTTCTGTTGCAACTTCTTCTTTGGAAATCTATCTAACATATTCCACTTTGGGCTCCTCCCGAACAAGTCCTATTGCATGGGCTTCTTTTGCCTGTTCCTGGGCTTGTTCTTGTTGGCTCCTTCTAGTTCTAGGTTGTCTCTTCCTTGTTTGAGAGGTTCCCTCCCTCTTGTGGTCGTTTTGGTCTTGGTGCTATCTGTAATCATAACATGACCATGGGTTAGCAATTAGTGTGTAACGTGAAACAATTTGTGATACCTTCTCCTTGGGAAAGTTACACTTGGCTAAGTTGTGATTTTGGCTAATTTGATTGATTTTTAATAATGTTTTTATTTGTGTTTAAATGTTAATAAGTTATACTGAAGGGTGTTAAAAGGGTTAACTCTTAAAAACTGATGGTTTCATATCATTGTATTCATTAACCCTTTGGGGAAGTTAGAAAAATTTTCAAAAAATTTCATCAGAAACCTTAAGGTTTATGGCCCCCAAAACTAAGAGCTTACCTCTAATAGTTGTAGGATTGAAGAATGAAGTGATTTGGAAAAATAGTTGGAAAGTTATGAGCGTTGGAAGGTTTTGGGCTCTGAAAAATGGAAAAAATCCCCTCTTGTTATAAAGCAAATGAAAAAAATTGCAAAGTGTGTAGTGGTATATATAGATTTTTTGGCTTGCATCGATGGGGCTTAGTTGAAAGGGCCTATTCAACGAGGTCAATTGCATTGACTAGGCCTAGTCGATGTGGTTGTTGACCACCATTGACTTTGGTCAAACCTTTAAAATACAAGGAGTTTTAAAGTGAAATTNTAAGTACCAACCAGAAGAATCTATCCATGAATTCCAACACATCAAACTAAGACATCAATCATAACATGAAAATTGGCAATGAGGTGAGTTACAGGTAGCATAGGTGAATGACTAAGAAGGTGGGATGGAGTCCTGAATTGAGGTCATAAGAAGTCCCTTGTGGAGTTTGTGTTTAAAACAACCTAAGAAGATCCATCCTTAGTCTAGACCAAAAAAAACCTCTTTTAGTGACTTCAAATCGCCACAAAAAGACTGATCCACCTCCTTAAGACACAAGAGTGCTCCAACAGAACAACCACCATTCCATAAAAAGAAGAGAAGGAAGCAAAAAATGAGAGAGGACCTTAGTTAGAGGGGATCTTGAGGCATGAGTGACATTTCTTTCTAGTCCCATAACTAGTGCTTGGAGCCCATTTATTTGTCTAAGGGTTATGCTTTGAATTTCCATCATGTTTTTGTTTGTTTGGTTTTTTTTTTTCTTTTTGGATGGAAACCACACCAGGAAAAGACTATGAAAACACTCAAGCACCCAAGTGAGTAGAAGAGTACAAAGAGTATTGAGTCTCCTTGAAGTCACACCTTGTACAAACCTTTGAATCCTTTTCAATTTTTAAAACTACCAAGCTCACAAATTAATTAAAGGTTTCTTTAATGAAAAGGGACCTCAAACTTTCAAAACAAGAAAAACCATAGAGTTTGTGAATGGGTGGATGACATGGCCTCACTACCTATTTCATAAAAAAAAAAATCAGGTCTTACCCATCAGACATTAGAATTCAAAAATAGAAACTAGACATTGATAGTTACAACATTAGGCATAAACCATCATTAGTAAATAGCAACATTGGCACTATGTCCTGCGGTAATAAAGCATGTTTATTAGCAAAAATAGTGAAAATTCACACACAAAAAGTAGTAAAATATATAAGAAAGTATAAAATATTCAAGAAAGATAAAACATGATAACAATGTTGTAAGACAAAAAATTGAGAAAATCAATAGAATGAAAAACCAAAAAGAAGTAAAAATCAACAAAGTGTAAACCAAAAATGTGTAAAACAAAAAGCGAAAAAATAAGGAGCCATGTGTATGTTTAGCATGAATGGCCATCTCCCCACAACTAAGTTGAAAGGAGGAGACACAAAATATAAAGCATGGTTGTCCATTTGATAAGGTAGTAGTTGCATTGGCTTGTCTTGGCTCGAGAAAAGGTTTCACTTATTGGATGTTGACCAACTACTTTTTGTGTGGGCTCTCAGGTTTGTAGATTAACATGATCCTAGAAGAAAAGGTTTCATCAATTATATAAGGTCCCTCCCACAATGTTTGAAACTTTGTTTTCTAGGGTACATATGTGGGGTTGTAGTAGAGAACCTTATCTCCCGGTTGAAATGTCACTTTTCGTATTCTAAGATCATGTTGTTTTTCATTAAACACCTTGTGCACTTGATTCAAAGATAGGGGTACTAATTGGTTTTCATCTAGCATGTTAAGGCTGATAAGTATTTCTTTCTGTGCTAGACATACGTCAAGATTCATTTCATAGGTTGTTGAGAGTGTACAGAGCTTAGATTGAATTGGAAGCATTGGAAGTTTCCCATACACTAACTTAGAGGGAGAGTAGCCACTAGGAAGCTTCCATGTTGAGTGGAAGATCCAAAGGACATTGTTGAGTTTTGTGCTCTATTCTCTCTTATATTTTCTTATAGTCCTTGTTAGGATCTTTGTGACCTCCTTGTTAGTTACCTCTACTTGACTGTTGGCTTGGAGATGATAAAGTGTTGTTAATTTATGTTTGACCCTAAGTGTTGCATGAGTTTTTGAAAAGTGGCACTTGTAAAATGAGTTCCATTTTTTAGAAATTAGTGCATGTGGCATCCCAAACTTGTTTACAACATTTTGTTGTACAAATCTAGTAGTAGTGGATGATGTACAATTGGTGATGGCTACTACTTCTGCCCATTTGGTGTAGTAGTTGACTACTACAATGATGTATGACTTTTCTTTAGACATAGGTTCGATGGGACCCATGAAGTCTATGCCCCATATGTCAAAGGGTTCTAGTGGTTGAATTCACTGTTGAGGATCCTCCATTCATGTGGTCATCCCACCATCTCTTTGACAGTGTTCACAAGATCAGACAAATTGGTGGGCATCCCTGAAGATTTTAAGCCAATAGTATCTTTCCATTAGGATTTTAATGATTGTGCATCTCCCAGCATAGTGGCATCTATAGGGGCCTTCATGGGCATCTTGGAGAATGCATAATTGGCCTGTATAAGGGACACCCCAACGAACCAGGCCATCGATGCACACCTTGTAAAGTTGTTTGTTGATTTCCATGAAGTACTTAGCTTGATGAAGAAACTGTTGTTTCTTCCTAAGGTCTAGATCTTGTGGCATCTCTTGAGTGAGAAGGTAAGTAAAGATGTTGTCACACCATGTTGTTTTTATGGGCACTTGGTCATTTATTGCTCCTATAAAGAGGAGTTTGTTTGGAAATTGATCAAAGAGTGGGCTCTCCTCCTCTTTGTTATCCCATCTTAATTGAGAGAGATGGTTAGTGATCACATTCTCAGTTCTTTTTAGGTCTACCATTGTGATTTTGAATTCCTAAAAAATCACTAGCCGTCATATGATATGGGGGCTTACTGTTGGCTTGTTCATTAGGAAGTAGATGACACCATGATTTATGTGCAGAAACACTTTATAGCCAAGCACATAGTGCTTGAAGTTTTTAAGAGCATACACCACTACCATTAGTTATTTTTTAGTTGTGTAATTCAACTACGCACCCGCAATGCTTTAGCTCATGCAATGGATGTAATATGAATGTGTCTTATTGTGCAGTTGTGTAAGCATAGCTCCTATGGCATAATTAGATGCATCTATCATTATATGAAATGGCCTAGACTAGTCTGGTGCTCGTAGAATTGGAGTTTTCACAAGTTTTTCTTCTAGTAGTTGGAATGCATGCTTGTACTTCTTAGTCTAGATGAATGGAGCATCTTTCTTTGTAAGTTTGACTAATGGCTTTGCAATCTTATAGAAACTCTCTATGAACTACTAGTAGTAGCCAATGTGTCTAAGGAATGATTAGACATCTTTGATTGTCTCTAGTTGATGTGTGATTCCTTGGATAACCTTTATCTTTTCCAAATCTACCTCAATCCTTGCCTAAGTAATTCTATGCCCCAGTACTATGCCTTCCTAGATCATTAAATAGCTCTTCTACCAATTGAGCCTAAGGTTTATTTCAACACATCTTTTTAGTGCTTACTCCAGGCAGTCCTTGTTCAGACTATTGATTTCTCACAAAAAAGCATGAATTTTAAGGATTTCTTCACCAAGTGATCATGTCTCAAATGATGTTATCCTCTAGGCTATTTTTAATGGAGAAATTTTTAAATTGTGAAGGTTATTGATATTATAGTAGATAGTTCTAATGTTCAGACTATCTGATCTTTAGACTATTAGCCTACCCTTAAAATTGCAAATGTGAGAGTTTCCATTGTTTTCTTTCCAACATGTACCCACTATTTTCTTTAAGAAAAGACAATGTTTTTCCTATAAATTATTTGTTGTCATCCTTGTTTTTGACATTCCTCCAACATTAAAGGCATGCTAATGAGGGATGAAATTCCTTGAAAGTGCTTCATGTTACTTTCAATGTTTGTCATTTCTACCTCATTTGTAGTTCATATTTAGCAGCTTCTTTCATGTTTTGTAGTTTCTTTGCTTTTTTTACATTTTATTTAGTCTCTACCAACTCTATTTAACTATTGCATGTGATTCACATAAAAATTTTAAATCCAAAAAAAATTTAACTTAAAAATTTTAACATCTCATAGATTGGTTGAGCATTGATGTTCTAGGATTATCATCTAATAATTGTTTATTTACAAAGATAGGTACATAGCTCAAATAGCCAAAATTTGTACATAATTAACATTTAAAAAAAATACAAAATATACTTTTTTTCCACAAATAGAGTTCAAGCCTAGTGGCATAACCTTGTTTTCATAACAAGGTAGATGTAACCTAGTAAATAAGAGTATTTGACTACAAGTCTACTCTATTACTACCACAACGACAAGCAAAGATAGAAATTGAATCCACAACCTCTCAAATGATATATGAGTGTCTTGACCACTAAACTAGACCACTAACTATACCAAAATTATTTTTAGCTCTAAAAGTTCCATCTTTAACAAAATTAAGTCATCTTTTATACTAGGTACCTTTCTTTTTTCTTTTTCCTTGGATATTCTAAGATTTTCATGTTAAAATATAATGAACAGTAAAATTACTATTTCAAGAGGATTTCATTGACATAGGTTCATTAGTAAAGTTTATTTTCCTAAGCCTATGATGCAATGTCACAATTACATTAACATAGACCCTATTTAGGTTTATAAATAGATCCATATATAACATTGAATGGATCATTAAGTGAGTAGATAGCTAGACTCTAGAAATTTCATTTTTAATTCTTATATGAATTAATAAGTGCATGTAGCATGATTTTAAGTTGATTGTATAGAGTCTTATTTGAGTGGCATTATACTTAGATACAATCCATGACCAACAATGAGATCGAGATTGATTCCACTTCATTGCAATGCTCTGGCTTAAAATAGAATTTACTTTTATATATCATTTACTTTCTAATGAAATATAGATTAATGAGTACATTTCAACACATGATAGTATATGGTAAAATGAGTGCAATAAATTTTGAGCATAAACATGTATTCTCTTGGTAATCCTAGTAATGCTAATCCTTAGTTAACCTAGTAGCATAACACTTGATAACCCTAGTAGTGAGAATGTGAGTTCAAGAATATACAACAAGCTGGGAACAAATACTCATTGCTCTTAAGCATAGCTTCAGATTAATTAATTTCTATGTTTCCATCTTGCTTTACTACAATCACACAATATCAATGATCATACATCTCACCTTGGACTAAACCATACATGATAGAGCTACAACTAGTTAAAGTGAAAAGACAATGACTTATGATCAATAATTAACTATCTAGGTATTTTACTATTTCTATCATGGATTACAAAATGATCTTTTGTGATGCTTGTAGATCGTATGATTAGGTGGTGGAAACATTCTACTACTAATCATTAATTCCATTTTTTGGAATGGTACTAGTGATATAGATTAGTCACATTATAAATGATTGCTATGAAAGTATTAACGATTTATATTTTAAATAAATTGAATGTTTTAAATCTCTCTCATACACATTATTGATAAAACATGACTTCCTTAGATAAGGTTGTTATTCCACTATATGATAAAAACATTGGTGAGAACAATGATAAGGTTCATATAGAAGAGAATTAGAATGAATCATTATAAGAAAGAGTCTCATATGCTCATTCAAATCCTTACTATCCTAAACTTACCTTCATGTACCACTAGTATGATCAATTTAGGTGAAGGAACTTAGAGGATAATATTGTATTACCACCTGACTAATCAACTCCAATAATGCTTCAAGTTGTTTTCCTAAGGTATGGTCTTGTCTATAGTTATGAAGGCTATGGTATTACTAAAAGCATGTTTAGACCATATCAGCCAACAAAGGCTTAAGCTACATGAGATGCCATTATGAAGTCTAGGCATGAATGTGATAAGAACATAGATGTAATTCCCTTGACAATACAGTCTAGAAAAGAAAACATAGAATACTAATTTTAGATGTCCAATCATTACTATTCTATCTACGATCCTCCTATTTTCCACATTATAGATGCATCTAATCAAAGACTATGTTTAGCTTTAGCAAATAATCCTAAAGGGGATGGAATAGGTCCTAGAACATGGAGGGCCTCAAGGCCTAGGATATCTAGTAAACCTAGAGGAGACAAACTAAGGAACCATATAAGTAGACATAGAAGCTATTGTAGTTCTTTCAGTTTACCATCTTCCTCTTCATTTTCATTATCTAGCTCTGATAAAGATGAACATAGATAGAGAGAAAAATCTGAATTAAGGGATGGAAGTAGACAACTTGGTGATAATCACAAGAGATATCTAGATGATCATAATAGGAGGAACCATGATAGATATCTTGACAAGAATTGAGAAGAAGATAGAAATAGAGACCAAAGATAGGATAAAAGGCACTGAAGGAAGCACAAACAAGACCATTATGATTAAGTAGATATAAAGAGATATTATGACTATGACACACTCAATGATGATAAATCCTTGTTGGCTATTAGACACAAGATCTATATTCAAGAGGTAGTAATGATATCCCATAGGCATTAAAGAAAAAATTATATCAAATGACTTGATATGAACAACATTTCAAAGTTTAAGAAAGGCTATAATTTTGACCTATAGCATCATTTGAAAGCCTTCCATAATGCATGTACCTTGAAAATATTGAAAGAAAGTGGTAGAAAGTTAACTTCTTTCCTAGGATACTAATTAAGGAAGTTGAAAGTTGGTACAAATCATTAGAGCCAAATTTGATCTATCGGTAGTTCACAATGTTTTAGCTTTTCAATATGAAGTACTAAACCTATTCCAAAGTATCTAATCTAAGGAAAAAAATCCAATGATAAAAATAAGGGAACCATAAATGCCTTGATATGACCTTAGGAAAATGGTATTCTCTACTACACCAATGCCTAGGTCATGAGTTTTCTTAGAAAAGGGAACTTCACCACATCATAGATGGTTTTTGCAGTAGAATAAGGAAGATCCATGGTATCTATGCCTAGGGAAGATTGTTAGAATTAAGAGTTCATTAGTTACAAAGGTTGATCAAGTAAGTGGAAAAAGAAGAGGGAGAGCTATGTAAAAGGAAGAGCATAAAGAAGTATAATTAACACTTAAAGGTCCATGTTTATGTTTAAGAAGAAGAGATACCTCTTGATGAGGTGATTTGATATAGGACCTTTCCAATACATCATTAAAAGAATAGTAATAGTAGATAAGATGTGGGATTCAATGGATGAAATATTTTAAGGTAGAGTAAACAAGATTAAGAGATTGAGATAAGAAGAAGAAGAAGAAGAAGAAAGCACATAGGAACACTTATCGAAAAAAATGGAAAGATATAATAGTAGAAGAGGTTGTAGACTTAGATTTAAAGAAGGTAAATGGATATGACATATGTCAATATAAACATCCAAAGGGTTGGTACCCACTCATATCACATCTACATGATTTTTGAACTTATTTTTGAGGATTGTTGAACTTAGAAGGATGGGGGAGAAGGGGGATGAATAAGTTTCCCAATTAAAACTTCAAGCACATACAAGCACACACAAACAATTTACGTGGTTCCTCAACATGGGTACTCCACACTCAGAGGGTAGTTTGCAAGCACACCTCTAGACTTTTTTGCTCTCAAAATGATGTTTGAAGGATACCACACACTATACAAGTTCTAAGCTCCACTTCAGAGTGTTGTGACACCACACAACTACTCAACCCTGCAAGTTCTTGACAAGCTTAGAATGTGATTTCTAGGATTCCAAAACCTTTACAACTTGAGCTCCACTCTAGAGTGTTGTGATACCATACAACCACTTAATCACGTAGGATCTCAAAAAGCTCAAGGATGATGCCTTCCCATAAGAAGCACATCTACCTAATACGGTAACAAAAGAGAACACCAATTACAAGGAAGAATTGCAACTAAGTTTGTTGATCCTTTTACTTTGAGGTACAACACACTTTTTACAAATTACAATTAACAAATGATGGTATAATGAGGCAAAATCATGAAAGAATGATGTTTACAATGATTACGTGATAGTGCAACTCTTCTATTCATAATGCTTGGACATTTCCCAATGAATTAAAGTCTTATTATAGTTAAAATGTTTCCGAATTCACTTTGGAATTCATGCAACAGCTATCTAACATTCACCAAAGGCATCTTCTTTGAGACTGAGATGTCTTTTTACATTCAATCTCCATTTTGGAAAGATGTCTTTACAGAGACATCTTTAGGGAGACATCTCCCTCTTCATCAAGATGTCTACTATTTTTGAGAGATGTCTTTGTTTGTTCAGCCTTTACTTGAGAAAGATATCTTTGTCATTAGGGAGATGTATTTGTCTATTTAGTTTGCACTTGGGCAAGACATCTTTGACCCTGGGAAGATGTCTTTCTTGGATGAAGACATCTTAATATTTTTGAAGACGTCTTTGCTGCGATTCCTTCTTCTTGGTCAAGACATCTGTTGATTCTTGGAGACATCTTTCTTCACTTTAACATTTGATCATTAGAGCTACATTTTGATATTATTTTTCCTTGTCCAAGTTCTTGAAATGCAATGAACATTCTGAAGTCCTTGTCTCAATCATTTGAAGATGTCTCAATCCCAGTTTAACTTACAAACACAAGAACCATACAAACATTCTTGTTTTTCATTTTTCTTAATGTTTTGACATACCAAAAGGTTAACAATATTTCCATTTTTGGTAATGTTTAAAACTTAAGAAAATGGGTTAGTCTAATCATGAAACACATCTAATCCCAATAGTTCTTCCCCTTTTTATACATAACTGAAAAGGAGATTAAATACAATAAATAAGAGCAGTAAAACATATAGATGTTAAAAGGAATATTTTAAAATGATATATACCATTGCAAAGAAATAGTAAGACATATAGATTCCTATGGCAATAGAATAAGGATAAGAGTGTGAAGGGTTAGAGTGATATGTGGTAAAAATGCAAAGATAAGGAGCATGAAAGAACACCACAAAGACACAACCAATGAACCACTGTCAATCGATAGCATAATATAGTTGTAGTAGAAATCAATCTATCCATCAACCCATCAAACTGATACCATGTCCACAGATACAAGAACCAGTTTGTTCATACAACTCACAACATACAACAACCACATATGTGTAAGTCCAAAAATCACATATGCGTGCAAGATCTAAAATGACCATCCAAGGTTCCTAATTGCTGACCTTAGTTGCCTCCTCTGACTTGAATCCCTCTATTGCCCATGATGGATGATAAGTCTCCTCCTCATTATCATCACTACTAGTGCTATGAAGGCTCGACCACTACTCTTCCTCCTTTGAGAACTCAATTTGCTAAATGGGAGCTCTCCTAGGATGAAGCTTCACTTGCAATGAAGCTAATTAATTTGGAGGCTACTAGAATAGTACTCATTGGGATTTGGTCTCAAAGATGCTCTTCATAGCTTTATGCTTAAATGATCTAGGAGCATCGGTTTATGGAGGAACATGAGGTGTAGGGTCATGGTGCTCTGGCTACTTAGTAGGCATATGATGCCCCCTTTTGACACCAGCTGGTGGTGCCTCTGGCTTTGAGTCTAACTCCATCTCTGAGTCACATGTACATGAAGGGCTAGCTATCACAGAGTGCCTTGGTGAAACATGAACATTATCCTTACTGTTAGACATAGGACGAGTAGTAACCTCCTCGAACTTGTACCCATTAATAGGGAGAGGAACACTGGTTGTGTCCATTCTCTCATGCAAGTAAGAGAGGTTCCTCCCAAGCTTCCTAATAGCACATGTAAATAGTTAGAGAGGCTTCTTTAGAGATGAGTTGATCTAGGTGCCAGTGGATTTGGATCTCTTTAGCTGGGGAGAGGCCTTGGATGATGATGCTACTGCTATTTGTGACTTGGTGCTCGGTCCTACCTTGGCTGCATGGGAAAGGCCTCTCTTCTCAACATACTCATTAAGACTCCTCTTGCCTTTAAGCAAAGGCAACTTTGGAATAGGAACACCCCTCTTGTGAATTAACATGCTAATGAGGTAGGGGTACCCAAGGATTCTCTCCTTTGCATGGAGACTCAAAATTTCTTGGTAGGGTGTGTGCCCTAGATTTAGTGGCAAACTTGTGAGAAGCCAATAAAGTACAAAAGCCTTTGGTGGTAGTAGATAACTATAACTGCCCCCTTTCATCATAATATTATATAGCACAATTAGTGACAAGGTAAAAGCATCAAGTGTCATCTTGCTTCTCTTAGCATGACCCTTTTTAAAGGACATATCTCTCTGATGAAGCATCGATTGGCTACATTAACGTAGCCATGCCTCAACATAGATGCCTTGATGCAGATGCCTTGATGGATGTCGTTACATCTATTTGAATGAAAAGTTCAATTTTGTTAGCTTTGATATGAGAGCCCTGATATCAAATACCATATATCAGAGTTCAAGATGCGATGTCAGATATATGATATCGTGGGATGTGTGCTTGCCTATAAATATAGCACTTGGGTACATGGTTTGGAAGTCATATTAGCTAATAGAGTAGCCAAACTCTTGCATTTTTATTCTATAGTCTCAGAGAATAGTTAGTGAGTGCTCATAGTGTGGATATGAATTAATTGTATAACATCTTATTCTAGTGGTAATTGACTTGGACACATTTCATGAATAGTAATAAGATTAAGATTGATTCTTATTCATTGTAGCACTTTGAATTAGATAAATATTACTTTTAATGTAATTTATATTCCATGTACTTAGTTAACATTTACATTTGCATGTATGTTAATGAATTGGTAGAATGAGCACAACTAGTTTCAAGCATAAACACATATTTTCTTGGTAATCCTAGTAGTGTTATTGTTTAGTATGCATAGTAATGGTATGCTTGGTAATCCTAGTAGTGGATATGTGGGTTCAGGACATGTACAACAAGTTGGGAATTAACACTTATTGCATGTAGGCTAGTTTAGATTTTACTTTCCATTGTTAATTAGCTTAATTAATGGATTTCTTTATTATCATTAGGAGTTGCATAAGGCCAAAATAGTATCAATTATCATATGCCTCACTTTCGACTAAACCATATGTAACTAAGCTACCACTAGTCCAAGTGGAAAGGCAGTGAACTGTAATCAAGACATAACAGTCTAGGTGCACAACTAGTCTCATCCATGAAATTCAATTGGATCATGTGTGAACACTTATGATTCGTATGGTTGGGTGTAGGGGTACCTTGTCACTCATCATTGGTGCCATATCCAGGGATGGTACTAGTTATCTAGATTAGTTATATTATACATGATTACTATAAAGGTATTAATGATATATCTTTTAGAAAATATTAATATTTTAAGTCACACACATTATCAAGTAAAATCATGTCTTCTTCACATATGACCAAGACTACATCACATGATGAAAGTACTCATGGGAGAAATGATAGGATCTATACTAAAGAAAATTGGAGTGAATAACCTCAAACAGGGGTGTCCTATGCTCATTTAGACCCTTACTACACTCAAAGACTATGTTCAACTAATGCAAAAAATCCCAAAGGAAATGGAGTAAGTCCTAGATCAAGGAGGGCCTCAATGCCTAGGACCTTTTCAAAACCTAGAAAATATAAATCAAGGGACCATGGGGAGAACTATAGAAGCCATGGTGATTCTCCTAGTTTCTCATCTTCTTCCTCTTCAACATCTAGTTTGGATGAAGATGAATGTAGGTATAGAGATACAGCTCCACTATGGGGCCAAGATAAAGATAGAAATTAAATGCAAGGGAAAAATCAAGGACATAAAAATGAGTATAGACAAGATGATCACAATCAGTCAAATAGAAATATAGATTATCAACATGATGTTTCTAGTACAGATGAACCCTTGTTGGTTGCTAGGGGCCTAACATAGATTAGGGACATAGTTCAAATATCCCAAAGGCATCAACAAGATAGTCGCATCAAATGGCTTAACATGAATAACATTCCTAAATTTAGGGGAGGTTATAATTCAAATCTACAACATCACTTACAAGCCTTCCATGATGCTTGTGCCTTGCAAAATATCAAAAATAAGTGTTCAAAAGCTTAAGCTCTTTCCTTGGACACTAATAGACAAAGCTGAAAGTTGGTATAGATCATTGGAACCAAGTTCTATCCATTGGTGATCCACAATGCTGGAAATTTTCAATGAAAAATACCAAACCTATGCAAGAGTGTCCAACCTAAGAAAACAAATCCAAGGGTGGAAGCAAGAAAATCATGAACCCTTGGATGTAGCCTTGGATAGATACTATTCTCTATTGAATAGATGTCTAGGCCATGATTTCTCCTAAAAAGAGAAAATTTTCCACATCATAGATGGGCTTCATGTTAAAAAAAAAGAGACCCTTGGGAGATATGCTTAAGGTTAATTATATGAATTGGGAATCCATCAGATCCAAATGTTAATCTAGCATGTGGCAAAAGAAGAAGGAGAGTGATGTAAATGGGAGAATATTCAGAAATATCATTGGGATCCAACTCGTCAAAGGAAAAGGGTCCAATCTATGATAAGGAAAAAGAGGTAGCTCTTGATGAGGTGATTTCACAATAAACCTTGCCAATGCAACAATTTATTGCTAAACTTTAGGCAAGGCTAGATAAGATGTTGGAATGGATAAATGAGAAAGTTATAATTTGCGTAGAAATCATTGAGGAGAGAGTAACACAAAACAAATTAAGTTATCCTAACAAAAGAAAGAAAAGGGACCAAGAAATTANAAAATTAAGTTATCCTAACAAAAGAAAGAAAAGGGACCAAGAAATTACTAAGAACATTGATCAGCAAAAAAGGAAAATGGTTGTGGAAGAAGAGGCTATAGACTTAACCATCGATGAGGATGATGGATGTGACATCTACCTATATGACCAACTGAAGGGCTATTTCCCAGTCATGTTACATCTACATGAGTATTGGGATTTTGCATTAAATCCTAAGTTTGTATAAAAGTAAATGCCTAGGAAATTACCTTACTCATAGGGTAATTATAAATAGTCATACAACAAATCATACTATCCTAGTGGGACTTTTTATCAGCCTCAAAACCACTATCATCAGCTGCAATGGAAAAACACATGGTCATTGGAGAGGCCATCATCAAACTAGCACTACCCTTACTGCTAGCTAAACTCATATGGATATTACATTCAACAACCTGTTTCCCCAACTGGTTCTACTTCCTTTACCTCAAATCACTACTACCACTCTCCTGAATATCATCATCCTGCAACATCTTCCATGCGATCACCACCTCACACCTCTTATTATTCATCATATCCTCAATATTCTTATACTTGCCTCCACCATATGTCACCACTAGCAACACAAGACTATTCAGCATCATGACATCAACAAGAGAATGCCACTTGTAATGCGAACATATGTAGAAATGATAATGCCAGTAGATCTCTGCCACAATCTCAGAAACATCCTTTCTTTAGGATGGTTCCCATTCATAAACACAACATTCATGGACCTACTAACTCTTCCAAACTATCACAATGCCAATTAAGTACAATGCCCTTCCTTTTATAATTAATGTCCTCTAATCATATGCAAAGACCAACATTCATCGTTTATCCAATACCTAACAGAAATGATGAACCTATTTCTATGAAGAGATAGTAGAATCCATGCATCACTACTGATAGTAAAGGATGCAGTTGTGGGCTCGAAGTTCAAAATATTAACACAACCCCTAAGATTAGTTGTGGGGGAGATACTCCATCTTAGTTTAAGAACTAATAAGTGTTTTTCACTTTTTTATTTTACAATTTTTTATCATTTTTCTATTTCTTCTAAAATTTTCTAATTCTTAATATGTTTTTCATTTCTTTATGTTTTTCTCTTTTCTTGAGTCATTCTCTTTATGCTTTATGATTGTATTTTATGTTTTTGTTAATAATATTGTTAGTCATGATGCAGAAGTCAACGCTATGTGTTGGGTTTTTGTGCTATGCTATTAAGATGATTGGGTAAGTAGTTATGTAAAGTAGTGATACCATCTCATCCATCCCTCTAGTTCTCTAAATCATAGGTATTTTTCATGGAAACATTTTGGTTCTTCTCTTATGAAACTAAAATTCATCATTGATCATTGTGCCTTGAAGAAAGAGGGAATGACCAAGTGGGAATGGCAAAGGGTATGACCTCAACGGGACTTGTTGGGTTCTCTTCTTCACTTCCTTCTTGTGCTTTATGACTCCTCTTGGAACGTATCATCATTTCTTCATCGACTAATAAAAAGGAAGCTCTATCTTTGCATGGTGTGGTTTCCATTTCAAAAAAATAATAATAAAATTCAAAATAAAAATAAAATTCAATAAAATAAAATAAAATAAAATGCAAAAAAGAAAAAAGAAAAAAAGAAAGAAAGAAAAAGAAAAAGAATGATGGAAATTCAAAGCACACCCGTTAGACATAATAACGAGCTACAAGCACTAGTTATTGAGCTAGAAAAACATGATACCCATGCCTAAAGGTGCCCCTCTAACTATGGCTCTTCCTTCCTTCTTCTCTTTCCTTCTCTTTTTGTAGTGATGGTTGTTCTTTGAGGTGGTTGTGGACTCATGGTGGTTGGTAGGAAGGAACACATCAATGTGAGGTCACTGTTCATGGTTGTTCTTATGTTCACTTACTTTGAGGCTTGATTGTCTTGGTTGCATTGTTGATAGGTGATGTGTAGCCTTCTAGGATGGACTTTCATACTTTAAACTCCATCAATTTGAAGAACCCTTGCCTTCTTGCCTTCCAGTAGGCAAGTTGAATTTTTCAAACATGGGTGGCTTTGGTAGGATGTCCCCTCCATTATTCACTCTTAAAACAAAGAGTACCAGGATCTAATACCACTTGAGGATTCTTGAACTTAGAAGGGAGGGATGAATAAATTTCCTAATTTAAAATTCAAGCACATGCAAATAATTTATGTGGTTCCTCAACGTGGGTACTCCACACTCAGAGAGTAGTTCACAAGCACACCTCTAGAGTTTTTTGCTCTCAAAATATGATTTGAAGGATACCACACCCTATACAAGCTTTAAGCTCTATTTTGGAGTGTTGTGATGCCACACAACTACTTAACCCCGTAAGGTCCCAACAAGCTTAGAATGTGATTTCTAGGATTCCACAACCTTTATAACTTGAGCTCTACTCTAGAGTGTTATGACGTCACATAACCACTTAATCTCATAGGATCTTGATAAGCTTAAGGATGATGCCTTCCCACAAGAAGCACATCTACCTTGTAGGGCAACAAAAGAGAACAACAATTATAAAGAAGAATTGCAACTAAGTTTTCTGATTCTTGTTCTTTGAGGTAAGTCATACGTTTTATGGATTATAATAGATAGATGATGGTACAATGAGGTATAATCATGAAAGAATAATTTTTACAATGATTACTTGATAGTGACACTTTTCTATTCACATTGCTTGCATATTTCCCAATGAATTGAAGTCTTCTTATAGCCAAAATATTCCCAAATTCACTTCAAAATTTGTGCAATGACTATCTAACATTCACCAAAGATTTCTTGTTCAAGACTGAGATGTCTTTCTACATTCAATCTCCATTAAGGAAAAAAATCTTTGTCTTAGGAAAGACGTCTTTGTAGAGACATCTTCAGGGAGACTTCTTTTCTTCATCAAGACATCTACTATTTTTGAGAGACATCTTTGTTTATTCAGCCTTCACTAGGATAAGACGTCTTTGTCATTAGGGAGACATCTTTGTCCATTCAGTTTGTACTAAGGTAAGACATCTTTGACACTGGGAAGACATCTTTCTTGGATGAAGACATCTTTGCTGAGATTCCTTCTTCTTGATCAAGACGTCTACTAATTCCTAGAGATGCCATTCTTCACTTTGACATCTAATCATTGGAGCTACATTTTGATCTTATTGATCCTTGTCCATGTTCTTGAAATCCCATGAACATTCTGAAGTCCTTATCTCAATCATTTGAAGATGTCTCAATCCAAGTTTAGCCTAAAAACATAAAAATCATACCAACATTCTTATTTTGCATTTTTCTTAATTCTTTGACATATCAAAAGGTTAGCAATTCTTTGAATTCAAAGTTCATGGAAAAGAAAAAATCCACGAAATTGGTATACTCACAAGGAAATTATAATAAATTCAATAATCAATAGTGTTATCCAAGTGGGACTCCCTCTTAACTGATGAAGATAAATTTGTTGTGATATGATATCATACTTACGATGTCATGGAACATGCTACATCATCGTTGAGACAATGTCTCAGGATGTGCATAGCCCTATAAATACAACACTTGGATGCATGATCCAATAATTTTTCATTCCACTAGTAATAGAAATCTTGCAATTTCATTTCTTAAACTTAGAATTAGTAATAGAGAGTAAATGCCTATAGTGTGACAGTTGAACAATGTCTTTATTCGAATAAGTTGTACTTGGGCACAAGTTGTGATGGAAATAAANAGTTGAACAATGTCTTTATTCGAATAAGTTGTACTTGGGCACAAGTTGTGATGGAAATAAAGATTGAGATTATTTTCCATCATTGCAACATCACTTAGTTTCTTATGTTAGAATAATTCTTACTATTTTATTAGCTTAATACTTACTTTATCAAGTAGTTTATTTTTACTTGTTAATAGTAAGCATTATGGATATGAATGATTTTGAGCATTAAGTGTGATAGTTTGGTAATCCTAATATTATTATCAGTTGGTTCACCCAATAGTGTAATACATGGTAATCCTAGTAATGATTACATGAGCCCAAGGCATGTCCAGTGAATCAAGAATGATTATCCATCATTCTAGGATAGAATAGATTTACATTCTAGTTGTTACTTAAGACTTAGGATTTAATATTCCTTTTCACTATGCCTACTTTAGGAGAAATTAGGAGCCAAAGAACATTAGTTAATCATATGCCTCACTACAAGTTAAACTATACATTTAGTTTTCACTAACTTAAAGTGGGAAGACAGAGATTTTGGACTTCAATAACATTGAACATCTACGGATTATGATTGGGTCATGCGTGAATACTCATGACTTGTATGGTTGGATGTTGGATTGCTCGACCACTCATCATTTGTGTTGTTGCCAAGGATGTATTCATGTGTGCTGAGTAATTGATTTTACAAAGCTCATTATATCAAGAACTAAAAAGTTAACTTTCATAATCTTTAAATAACCGTAAAAAACACACACATCTAAGTAAGTGTCGCATTCATAACATAGCTTCAATCAAAGAAAAACTATCACTTTCAAAATAGATAAAAAGAGGTAATGATAGAATTAATGATGATGAAGACCTAAGTATCCCCATGTATACAAGAATATCATATTCTCACAATGATCCTTACTATGCTTATTTCACCTTCATCTTTCACCAAGATGGCCAACTATGGTGGAGAAACCTACATGGTAACATTGTTCTACCTCTAGAGCATTTGAAACCTATAATGATTGAAATTTATTTCATGGTAATGGATTTGAGCCATGTGTAAGAAGGGTACTAATGAGTGGTGAGTTACCCTTACATTCGACCATACAAATAACAAGCATTCATGCATGATCTAGTTGAATTTTGTGGATGGGACTAGTTGTGGCATCTAGATCATTATGTCTTGATCACAGTTCACTATCTTCCCACTTGNCTTTATTATTATTTTTAATTACTTAAATTCTTACTATTTTCCTTAGTTAATGTTTATCATTTATTTCTCTTTATCATTTTCTATCATTAAGTAGAATGAGTACGACTAATCATGAGTGCTCAAGTGTAAGTACTTGGTAACCCAGTAGTGTTATCGTTTGGTACACCTAGTAATAGTACCCTTGGTAACAAGCTACCACTAGTCCAAGTGGGAAGATAGTGAACTGTGATCAAGACATAATGATCTAGATNCAAGTGTTGTATTTATAAGCTAACACAGAAGGGGTGATATTAGATTCCTAACATCGAAGGTTGTGCCGCGATATTAGATACTCGATAACACAGCTATGATATCAGAGCCCTATAAAACATGACTCATCATACCCTCACAACTAAATGAAAACTTGTCCTCAAGTTAAACAAAATGAGGAACAAGTTCTTTACAAAACATTGGGAAGGTATGGGATTATTGACTGACTTAAATAAACCCACAAATTAACTCTTTCATGTTGCAGTGGTGTTTTACAAAAATGGACATGAAAAGACAAAAGAATAAAATTGGGAAAACTTATGTAGTTCCTAGAGGTCATGGCTCTTCCATTGGTTACTTCCCTTTATTATCAGGCTTCTAGAATTTGTAGTGATTTAGAAGCACTTACAACTTCTCCTCCTCTATTCTTAGGTCATGCACTATCTAGAATGATGATTTAATGTGTGCTAGAACTAGTACTTCCCATAGACATGATAGCTATGGAAACATCTGATTTGCCTTTACATACCACATTGTAATTTGCCATTGTTCTTCCTCAAAAGCCCTATCATTTTCTCTTAATTCATGATAATCTCTTAATCTCTTGGCTAGGTCGAAGGCTACATATCTTTGCCCATGGTAGCAAGCCTTAATTATTTTTGATTCTAAGTTTGCCATGTGAATTTTTTTTAAAGCATCTTTCCTATTTACCAAATCTTCTTCATATAAGGCATAGGTGGCTACTACTTTCTATTTCAACTCATTTCTGGGCTGACTTGCTACCAACATGGCAAGGTCAGCATAGAAAATATTAGCTAATGCTATGTACTCTTTCAAATATTCAATCTGCAGGTCCTTGTTATTTACTTTTGCTTGGTGGACTAGGGTGTAGCAATCCAAGATGAGCTACTAGTTAGGATTCTGAATTGACATGGAACTAATGTAGGCCTTTGCCATTTGGATTTATTTTTCATTAATTTGTTTATACATGCCAATCTTATCCTAGAAGTGCTCTTTTAGCTTCTCATGCTTCTTTCCCTCGTTTTGCCATGCGATTACTTTGGTTGTAGACTTTTGGTATATTACGTGTACCTCTTCCATTAATGTTTTCTTTGGCCAATTTGCTTATGTCCTGGTTGACCCTCACCAATTTCTCCCTTAACTAGTGGATACTTTCTTCCAAAATGTTTTTTGGTTTCTCAACAATGTTCAACCTTGCATTATTGGCAACAAGTTGCTTTTTTCCTTCCTATGTAGCGGTCAACGCCTTCGCATGGGCATATGCTTGGACTTCAGTGGTTGAGGCATTCCAGATCATTTTTTTATTTTCTTATTTAACAACTTTATTCTGTTAAATAAATTTTCCCAACTACTCTATTTGAAATTGCTCTAACTGATCAAGTGCAATGAATTGGTATGGGTCCCTTCTTTTTGCTCTCAAGGTGATGAGATCTTGTTGTAATCTGTGCACCTCTACTTTTGCATGCTTTTCCTTGGTCTCTTCCATGATCAGTTTTCCTTTTGTGGCTATGAGGTTGAATTGTACTGTTGTGACATCACTAGTGATGTTGAAACGGGTTGTCATAACTTTCCCAGTCTACAACAATCTGTCAAGCACATTCTCATGAGCCCTAGGAGTCATCAAAGTCCTAGCTAACATTTGTGCATCTTTGATTCTGGTTAAGTCCATTGGGGGCACAACAGGCACATTAAAGGATTCTTTAATGTGGTTTGTGATAAGTTCTACTGTGTCTACTACATCTTGATGCTACATAACCACAACTATGGCACCTTCTTCTATTTCAAGCATCACTTGAAGAATGTGGCATTCCCAAAGATTTGCTATGACCACTAGGATTTTGCTCCCAATTGCAACGAAATCTACCCCCTTGACGGATCGATAGAAACTATAGGCTAAACTGCAGCATCAATGTCTTGGAAGAGATTGGATCCATCCCTACTTTTCCAATTGAGCATTTCAATAATTTGTTGTAGATGGCTCATTGTGGGCCTATAACCTTGTGGCAATGGTAGTGAAACTTGCAGCTCTTACCATTTCTATGGTTCTTGCTCTAGCTCCTTTTCTGGTTCTTATTTTGGTTTCTTCTCTAGTTCTTATTTTTTTTCATCACCAAGGTCTTTTCTTGGTGTTGTTGGTTTGAGCAACTCAAAGAAAGAAGCATTTTGGGCCCTCTTGGGAATGTCATTGATGTACTCCAAGATTCTAATACACTTGCACAACTTTCTAATTAGGCAAGGGAATGAAGGTGTTGGCTTCCCTACCTTTCTTTCCTCGAACCGCCTTTGAATCTCTATGAAGTACAATTGGGCAAGGTTGACATTATATTTGCCCATCAAGATTTCACTTCCTTTGGCTATGTAGGTTGATATCCTGTTGAGCCCTTTAGTGGGGAGGAGATGGTATGTGCTAATTTTTAAATAAATCCTCTCTTCCAGAGATAATTAAAGTATATTTTTTTTCTTTGTTATATGCCCATTTTAGACATAGCTTTCTTGTTTCTGTGTTAGACCTTATGAAAAGATGCACTACCATGGCTCCCACATTTGGTATGTCCAGAACCTCTGCAATGGCCTTGACTAAGAAAGGAACAGATACTTCACCAATGTTGACAATGGTGTCCTCCTCCTTATTATGCCAAAATTAGGATGTCTCATCATGGTACCATTCCCCACTTTTAGAGAGGATGTGCCATAGAGGTGATGCTTGAAGCTAAGTTCTAACTACCTTAAGGAAAAATGCCATGAATGGCCCAAATTTCATTTCCACGATGACCATGGTCAACATGAATTGCTCTTGGATGAATTGGAGGCATTCTTGGGATAACATGAGGCATTGTCCTTATGCTTGAGCTAGTGGTTTTGCAACCTCTAGTTGGACTGATTGCCCCATAGCAATGGCCTCTTGATGAATGCTAAATGATTGGACCTCCTATTCTTCATGCTTGGCTAGTGGACCTTATTCTCCTAGCTGGCCTCTGCCACCTCTTAGGCATTTTCTTGTACCTTGCAAAGGTCCTTTTTGTCCTCCTCTTTTTGGGGCCATCTACAATCAATCAAGGATTGGTGTTACTAAGGTGTTTTTCATTTATCATTGATAGGTTTTATACCTTACTCATGACCTTAGTTCTATTAAGTTTTTAGGTCATGTGATTGCAGAGTTAGAAAGATTTCAAGAAAATGCCCAAAAAGTGTTAACTTTTTTTATGACCCTTCATAATTAGCTTCTTTTCCCTTATGTATGGCTTATAATGATGTTTATGATCCCTTGGGTGCGATAATTAGAGATTCTGGCATATATACAACTGATTGTTCATTAAGATACTAAAGGTTTTTTTAACATTATTACCCTTATATTAGCTTCTAGGTGATAGAAAATTTCATAAAATTGGCACAAGTTTCTCACACAAGCACCCCCCCCCCCCCAAATGAAATTGAACACTCTAGGATCAAATAGGCTCAAAAACCATGAAAATTGAACTAGTATGGAGCTAGATATCATGTGTGGAATTTGGTTGTGCAAAGATCTTAGTTGAGAGAGAAAAATGCAAAAAATCCCCTAGCTTCAATTGATGATAATGAATTTTTTGAGCATTGTAGGGGTCCTATTTATAGGTTTTTATGGACCCAATATTAGGTACCTAACATTGGGTATCTGATATCGACTCCCACCCGATATCGGGGGTCTTAAAATTTCATTTTATAAGGATAGTCAACATGGAAAATGAAGCTCTATGATTGGTTGGAAAGTTTCATGTACAATTCAAAGTTTTGGGGTAAGTAAGAATTCATATTTAGGAACTAATAATGTTAGAAGATGGAATCACAGGAATTAAAAGCTTTGGAAGTTGTAAGAGAAGGGTATTGGATCCATGGTGTAGAATAGATAGGTTATATGATAAGGGAATGTTTTGAATTTATCATTTATGCACTTGTGATGAGTGGTGAGGTATCCCTACACTCAACCATATGAATATGAG
>MNCI01031253.1:28247-67808 GCA_015680685.1 Gnetum montanum
GGGATTACCAAATGCTACTCGTTACTAGGTTACCAAGCATTACACATGTGCTCGAAGTGGTCGTACTGAATGCACTTAACTAGGAGAGTCAAGGGTTGAGAGAGATTAATTAACTAGGAAAAAATTTAAAAATTCAAAAATAATTAATTAATAATTAATTACTATTTAGCTTAGTCCATATGCTACAAGGTTTATCAGAAAGTTTTTCTTTATTGCTGTACACAAATGTGTGCTTAGGTACAATTTGCTCGAATAAAGATTCATTCACTTTAAGACTTCTACTATAGGCACATGGAAATTATTCTAACTTTGGAATGGTAAAACTGCAAGATTTTAGCTAAGGGTGTAAGTCTAAGTGCTTAGAATAGGGAAATTCACCTCTTATTTATAGAAATTATGAAGGGCCACGATATCGCGTACGCGATATCACAGGGGCGGATGCGATATCATGGATGCGATATCGCGTACGTGATATCACATACGCAATATCGTGGCTCATCCTACCCCCATGACTAAATGAAAACTTGTCCTCAAGTTTGTTACAAAATGTTGGGAAGGTATGGGATTATTGACTTGAATGACACTAATGGTGAATGGGGTGACACGTGAATGGATCATCATTACAATATATGAGAATATTAGTGTTCATGACAACAAGAGTGAACACTATACACATTTGACATCTAGCCTTATTTGGCAGCTGAGAGAGAATAGAGAAGAAAGAGAAAGAAAAGAAGAAGTCTATTACTGCCAACACCAAGATTGCACTTTTTGTTGTCCATCCATAAGCACGTCATCAATCCTATTCCTTGCATAACTGCTTCAGTGCCAGTCCATTCTAACTGTTCCCTCCAAATTTAATCCATTGTTGTATGATTTCCATCTGCACACACAACACAGTCTTATATTAGTAAGGATAAATGAATCACAATGCAGTTGATACCTTGCCTTGGTGTACGATCCATTGGCTGAGTTGTGATATGACTAATACAAATTTTGGAGATATAACACTAGTGACTACCCAAGGTGTAGGGGTTAAGAGAAAATTGAAAAAATTGGACTTAGACCCCCATGACTAAGAGCGATCCTCCAGTAGCGAGAAAATAGAAAATGATAAGGAATAAGAAAAATGGAGACAAAGAAAAAATTGTAATGCTGATGAAATGGATGTCAGAGATGGAAATGAACAAAATAAATGTTGATTACAAAAATGTTTAAGGAAAACAAGTTAACTGATGTACCAAATAAGAATGCTAGTGGGTCCTCCCCAAAGCAGGCTCATGCCCTTAATGCCTTGACAATCCCGCATTCAAAGAGTCCGTAGCCTTTGGAAATGCCATTTGGAAGCAAGAGTTAAATTCTTAACCACAAGAATTTACCAAAAAGAAAATAATGCATCAACCAAAATATAGACTATTGATACAACTGGCAATGAGGTGAAAATGGAGAAAGAAGGATGGAAAGAAGAGAATGGAATGGAGTCTCAAGAACAAGGTGGTGTACAACCCCTTGTGTATTAATGGTTAATGTGACTTAGTAGATCTCATTCCAAATCCAACCTCAAACAATCCACATCCAGTGACTTTGCATTAATACACTTGGCTAATTCATCCACTTGAAGTAACAAGAATGCCTCTGCCAAAGCATCACCACCATTTTGATGAAACGAGAAAGGAGAAAGTAGGAAGCGAGAAAGGGCCTTAGTTAGAGGGAACATGTTTGTTTAGTTCCATAACTAGTGTTGTAGCCCAGATGATTATTTTGTCTAAGGGGTGTGCTTTAAATTCTCACTTTTCACTTCTTCTTTTTTTGTTGCGTGAGAACCACACCATGCAAAGACTTATTATTTTTATTAGCTCAGCTTCCCGATAATGGAGCAACGTTGGAATGGTAAGGAAAACTCAAGAAGAAAACATCCAAGCACCCAAGAGAATGGCTAGCACAAATGCATCAAATCCCCTTGAAGTCACACCCTTTTCAATCCTTGAGTCCTTCTTTAGTTTGAGAAATGCCCAGTCACCGATTTGTTGATAGTTCTATTATTTAAAGAAAGGGACTATACAGTTCCAAGCCAAGAGAGACCATAGAAATTCATGGATGCATGGATGATGTGGACTCATTGCCTGTTATATCAAAAGAACCATACCTTAGTATTAACATTATAACTCAAAGGTAAAAATCAAACATTAGCAACTAATAGAATACAATTCATACCACCATCAAAAGCACTTATTAGGTGATGAACCTAACAAAATGAATAAACACACAAATAAAAAAAAAGTATGAACAATGTTGTTAAACAAAAACAAGAAAAGTTTAAGAAATTTGTAAAACAAAAATGTATAAAAAAAAAACTTAAAAAGGAATTGAGGGCCTCGATTGATTAGCATAGGTGGCCATCTCCCCCATGACTAAGTTAAAAGGAGGAGATCTAAAATAATGAGCGAGGTTGTCCTTTCTCTGATGTGTTATGTGCATTGACCGTTCTAGATTCATGGTAAGGTTTAGTCTATTGCACATTGACTAGTAATCTTTTATCGAAGTGCTTGTTTGAAGTTTTTAGGAATTTCCAGCTTCCCACTATTGATGTTTTTAGGTTAAGGGTTGGAAGTTGGTGACGCTCTTGCTCTAGTGCATCTATGCCTTCGATGTGGGCACAAGTTGTTCCCCTAGTTAGTTCCATGCATGTTGGTGAGTTGCTCTCTTGATCAGCTATCAACCACTAGGTATCTTTTTGTTGTGTGGTTGCTACATACAAGAACTTTTGTATGTTAATTTCTTGGGCACACCGGTTGCATGCAGGAAATGGTGAACATTCCTGTATGCAATCACATCTTATATCACTGTATGTGATGCATGGAACTTTCTTCTTCTTGATCTTCCCAAAAGTGTTTTCCTTAGATATTTCTAGGGAAAGATTGTGGATTCCTAGGCATGCATTTATGGTACTTAGCCATGCCCTTCCAATTATTATTGGGAAGTCCCCTTTATCATTATTTACTTGTATCACTAGGAAATCAGCCAGGTATGACCACCCACACACAGTGGTAAAAATGTCCTCCACCAGTCCCAAGGGAATAGTGATGGACTAGTCAGCTAGCTCTAAGAGAATATTGCTCTTCTTTAATGGAGGTAGGTTCTAGGCTTTATACATCTCTTGTAATATTAAGTTGACTCTAGAACCTGAGTCTAGAGAAGCTTTACATGGTTCATTCCCAATGACTTGGAGATAGATTAAAGGACTTCCGAGGTTAGAGAATTTTCTGGGAAGATGGCCCTCCTTAATCTAGTCAGTAACAACATGTGTTAACATAACCGTGTGCGTTGAGCTCGATTTTTGGTTTGAAGGGAGCTTTGAAGCCTTATTTGATGGAGAAGTGTTCAGAGGCTCAACTACTTGTGGTTGTGAGAGCTTGGTTGGATTTTTGGTTTTAAAGAAAGGTCTTCTCTTCATACGGTTGTCAGAACCAATAGTGCGTTGAAGGTTCATAGCTCTCATAGCATTGTGTTACTATGGTTGAGTGGGAAGTTCCCCTTGCATTGCTGGAGTGGGTGGTAATGGAGCTATCAGTGTGAGAGTTGCAAATGGATTTAGAGGATGGTATGTATGTGGGTTGTCTCTCCCAGGAGAAGGAGTCCTGGAGTACTCCTAAGCTTGGTAGTGATGTTGTGGTGTCACGTGACTAATAGATTCATGTGGAGAGATTGGTTGCTGCATGTAATAGCCATATGGATCCGGTTTCCGATAAGGGTATTGTTGCCTCGGTGGTGGCATCCCCCATGATTGTGGGTATTGCCACTATTGATGTTTCTCAATAGGTTGTGGTAGAGTTCCATTCGGATAATATGTTAAAGGTTGGTGGAATTGTCTTGGGTTACCTTGGGGATAAGGTAACCGTTGGGGTGCTTGCCATTTGTTAAGTCATGGGTTGAGTGCATACACCCTAGACTCTTGTAGGTGTGAGATTACCGGGCAACATCCCTTAGGATGGTTGTATTGGCATATCTCACATCCACCATCATTGTCTGTATCAAAATCCACAACCTCTTCGGTGATGGCCATTTTATCCTTACCTTTTTTACGTGCATGGTCCATGTCCCTCTTTTTCTTTTTGTCATAGTCACTACCTCTCTCCTTAGACTCCTGTACAATTTTAATAATGATTTCAAATCTACTATCTAGGGAGTCCCACATTTGGTCTACCTTTGCCGACACTTTTGTTAGTTTTTGGAGCAGCAAGGTTTTCATATTTACCATCTCTTTGAGTGGTGAATCTTCCTCCTCCTCATAGAATCTCACTCCCATTTTTCGAAGGGAAGGATCTCAGTTGTACTCTTCCATACTTTCTCTCTTACATAGCTCCCCTTCTTCCTTGGCTACTTGCTCCAGAAATCTATGGACTTTATGGAACCTAAGCTTTGATAATCTCCCTTGGGCATACATTCCAAGGGTTCTCCTGGTTTCATGCCTAAGTCCATCTACGAGATGGCATAGTTGATCCCGCTATGCGTAACCATGGCCCAGGCAACGATGTAATAGTGCATAATAGCGGCCCATGGTAGCATTCAAGGGTTTGTGATTTCCTTGCTTCCATCCTTGGATTTTCTTTCATAGGTTGGACACCCGAGAGTACGTTTGATACTTATCATTAAACAGTTCTAGCATCATACTCCACCTTCGAATGGATTCTGATTCTAAGGACCAATACAAGATTTTCGCTTTTTTTACTAGTGTCCTTGGGAAAAAATTTAGTTTTTTCCATTCGTTCTCAATGTTCTGCAAGGCACATGCATCGTGAAATGCTTGTAAGTGGTTCTGAGGATCAACATTTTATTCCCCCTCAAATCATGGGATGTTATTCATGTCTAACCTCTTGATCCTGCTATCTTTTTGGTGCCTTGTGAGAATTCTTACGGTCTCTGTGATATCTAACATGCTTCAGGTTACAAGTAGGGGTTCTTTGTGGTCATTTTGTTCATAGCATTTGTGATGTCTACATGGTTCCCTACTCTCCCTTCTTCTATGCTGTGATTCTCTAGAGTGCCCTCATCCTTGTTCTTGACTCTCTCGTCGAGGTTTCTCACTTTGTTTACCTTTATCCTCATGGTTAGGTTCCTTATGACTGCATCCTGACACTAAAGGAGAGAGTGAATGTGATGATGAAGGTGAAGAAGAAGGAGAACCATCTCCATGACAATGTTTCCTACCTTCTCTTAGGTGGTCTCGGCTCCAATCATGATTACGATTAGACTGCCTACCTTTATCATGTTTTTGTGTTCCCTCATTAAACATTTGGTATTTGTGGGGATCAGAACTAGGGTTGTGAACCATGGAGTGGAGGTTCTGATACACCACCTCCTGATCATTGTTAGGAGGGGGAACATCATTTGGTGGGAAACTTGTTGAAACTAGTTCACCATTTCCAATTTCACTTAAAACGTGCCGGACGTTATGGGGTCATTCACCTTTCAAATATGTATGATATCTCTCCTGTTGCAAGTCCCTTTGACATTGCACTTCTGTGGGATAGTAGTCCCTTATGTCATGGTCACATGCAACATACTTTGTGTATAACTGTGACATGCCTATTCATGCAAGAGCACGAAGGAGCATGTTGGGGATTGCTCGATCTAGAGGTAACACTATGTTACCCTCCAAGTCTCTTCAACACAGTTGTTCATCTTGATGGAGAATAAAGATAAAGTCAGGTACACACTCATCATGATGAATATATACCACATGAAATTGTTGAGGAACTGGCGGATCTTGGTTACGTGTGTTGTGCCACCGACTGTCTCTTGTGTTGGTCCTAGGCGGTGAAGTGATTTTGTGCAAAGAAGAAGACATTTTTGTCTTGTTCAGTGTGCTATTTATCATTTTTTTATCTTTTCCTAATTAATCCTAAGGGTTTGTTTTAGCATCCCAACGATATGAATGATCTCCTATGTTCTACATAGCGCACAAACAACTAAGTCCCTGGCAATGGCGCCAATGATGAGTGGCGAGGTACCCCTATACTCAACCATACGAATACGAGCGTCTCATGCGCAATTTGGTCAAACTCCAAGGACTAAGTGCTTACATGCCTTAATGGAACACTTAAGGTTAATCAATCACTGTCTTCCCAAACTTACTTGTATTGTCATGGTTGTATGGTTAAGTAAGCTTGAGGTATATGATTTTTTTATCTTTTATCTTTTTAATGTCTTATGCTAATAGGGGAAGGTGAAGAGAACTAAGTGACTAAATTTTCATTAACTATTCACTAACTAAGTTTTAATTGTCCTAGCACCAGTATCCATTCCCACTTTTTGCACACACCTTGAACTAGTACAATGCTGTTGGGATTACCAAACGCTACTCGTTATTGGGTTACCAAGCATTACACACGTGCTCGAAGTGGTTGTACTGAGTGCACCTTACTAGGAGAGTCAATGGTTGAGAGAGATTAATTAACTAGGAAAGCATTTAAACATTCAAAAATAATTAATTACTATTTAGCTTAGTCCATATGCTACAAGGTTTATCAGAAAGTTCTTCTTTATTGCCGTACAAAAATGTGTGCTCAGGTACAATTTGCTCAAATAAAGATCTGGTCACTTTAAGACTCCTACTGTGGGCACATGGAAATTATTCTAATTCTGGAATGGTAAAATTGCAAGAGTTTAGCTAAGGGTCTAAGTCTAAGTGCCTAGAACAGGAAAAACCACCTCTTATTTATAGAAATTGTAGCGGGCCACGATATCGTAACGGCGGACGCGATATTGCGGCTCATAAACTTGGAAGGTTGAAGATGATGTGGCTGTGTAAGACAAGTACAAGTTACAAAATTATACAATTGGGTCCTCCCCAAAGCAGGCTCCAACCTGTAATGCCCTTATATAACCACACCTAAAAATGGTTTTAGGCACTAAAGGAATTGAATGCAATGCATACCCATTGAACAAAACACACATGTTAAAACCACCAATTTGAGATAATAACTCTATGTTACACAAAACCACAAGTTATGATCATATGAATAGTGAGATGAGATGGATTTTAGAAAGGATTGCAGAAATTGGGATGTGAGGTGCCTTACCATATGCATAATCAATCGTTGTGTGTTATTTATGGTTAAAGTAATCATTAGCCCTTCTTTCCAAGATTCAAACTAAATCCAGACCACATTCTAGTGACATTGTATTATTTTATCTCTTAGATTGACAACCATAAGACTACCACTATTTCAAGGAGTAGCATCACTTGGAATTTTTTCCAAGGGAGGAGTTTATTCATAGTGCACAGACACACACACACACACACACACACACACTCTCTCTCTCTCTCTCTCTCGCTCTTTGATTTTTGAGAAGCTAGCAACCTTTAAGCATGGGTAACATGTCTTTCCAATGGGACCCTCAGAAATTTATTTAGTATCCTTTTATTTATTTTTATCTATGTCAACCTTACTAGAGGACTACCTTTAGGCATGGGTAACATGTCTTTCTAGTGACATGGTAAGGTAGCACTTATTGTACTCTTACTTCCACTTTTTGTTAGATCTACAAGGACATAATTACGAATTTGGCAACATGATAGAACATACAAAAGTGGTCAAAGAGATTCCAAAAATCCCATTTATGTCATACCCTTTGCTTTCCCACTTTGATGAGCATCAAAGTGTCACATCATCAGGCCCTCATTGATGTGGCTTATCAATGAACCCTCATCGATGGGATCCCATTGATGTGTTGTTGCTCCATTGACAGGGCTATGTTGACATAATACTATAGCAAAAACTATAAATATGAGCTCCTAGCCATGTTTATGAATCATTAAGTCATAGTAGTAGTAAAGCTCTTGTAGTTTGTCCATTTGAAACTTATAATATTTCTTTGAGTGCTCGCAGCATGAGTCAAAAAGTGTACGGATCCTTATCCAAGAATTATTATACTTGAACCACACTAGTGTGTACAACAATAAAGACAAGCCTTCTGATCAAACCTTGCAACACTTATAATAGATTAATGATTTATTTATGCATTTATTATCTTCATTAATTATGCCATAAATTAAGCTAAATTAGACCTTAAGATATTAATTAATTAATTAAGCTAAATAGATTAAATACATAAGTATGACTGCTTCAAGCGTAAACACATATCTACTTGGTAATCCGACTAGTGTTAGTGCTTGGTGTGCCTAGTAGTGTAGTGTTTGGTAACCTAGCAATGGATACATGGGTTCAGGATGTGTACAAAAAGTGGGATCAGGTGCTTATGTCAGGACTAGTTAGAGAATAGTTAATTAGTTGAAATAAATTAGTTAAATTACTTCATCTCTCTACTTTAAGCACCAAAGAACATAAAACATAAATTAATAAAAATCATATGCCTCAATTACACTTAACCATATCATGTGCATCACAAGCATAATTGGGAAGAAAACGAATGACCTTTAGGGCAACGTTTACTTCTTGGAAGACTAGTGTACAAAAAAATATAGAGTCCACAAAATTTGATTAGATCACACGTGAATGCTTCATGATTCATATGGTTGGGTGTAGGGGTACCTCGACTGCTCATCATTGGCATCATTGCACTATCTAGGATTAGTGAATATTATTAATATCATTGGATGAACCCAAGGTCAACATCACTCTCACATGACATATAATTACAAAATCACATTAATCATTTTTGTTTGTTGCAAATTATCTTATTCTTCTCATAGATGTGATGATGTCAAACCATCGGTCCTATAGAGGTGCAAAGTGGTATATACTCATCTAGATGAGTATGTGGCTGACTTCACCTTCATCGTACATTAGGATAAGCAACTACAATGGTGTGATATGGAGGGAAACATTGTAATGACCCATGATTGATCTATGCCTATGATGTTTCTTTGAACTCTTAAGAAGTTAGGAATCCACAATCTTTAAGAAGAGTATGTTGTGCATGGCTACAACTACCAGGACTACTGTCTCACTAAAACACAATGCAAGCAAGATCGACACTAGAAGAAGCATCATGTGGCTATGAAGGGGAAATAGTTCACTAATCCCTTCTTCCTATTAAACCAAGATGACAATGAGGACCCTCTCTCTGAGGGATTTCAACATGAAAATTCTCCACTCCTTATTAACAGTGATGAGGGTGTGAACCTAAATCTACATTCTACTATCAAGAATCTGGGTTTAGGAAAAGATGGCAATCAAGGCAAGGGATCAAATAAGCATCAAGATAATAAGAAATATGTAGAACGTGGTCATGAAAAATGAAGAAGAGTTGGTAGACACCATGGTGGTGGCAGTCCTCCTCCCTCTTCACCCTCTTCATCTGCATCCTCTTCTTTCTCTTCTTCTAGTTTTGATAGATGTCATAGAAAGCATAACCATGGTGGAGGTGTTCAATGGGACAAGAATACTAATCACCAAGCCCGTAATGAACAAAGGGGTAACAAAGTACATCATCAGTGATAATGAAATAATGATGATGATAAGCCTTTGTTGGTAACCTGAAGCATGCTTAACATTGTAGAGGCAATTAAGATTCCAACTAGGCATGTGAAAGATAGTCGAATCAAGTGCTTAGACATGAACAATTATTCCAAGATTTGAGGGGGGAATACAAATGTGAACTGCAAACACATCTACAAGCGTTCCATGATGCCTGTGCCTTGCAAAACATTGAAAATGATTGGAAGAAACTCAAGATCTTCCCCAGGATAATCTTTAAGGAAGCAAAAAGCTGGTACTGGACCTTAGAGCCAGAATCCATTTGCAGATGGACTAACATGCTAGAACTATTTGATGAAAAATACCAAACGTACTCTAGAGTTTCCAATCTAAGAAGGAAAATCCAAGGCTAGAAATAAGGAATACATGAATGCTTGGATGCTGCCATGGATAGATATTATTCTCTCTTACACTGATGCCCTAGCCATTATTTCTCAGAGGAAACAACTCCACTACATCATAGATGGGCACAGAGCAGAAACTAGAAGAACTCTTGGGGTCTATGCCTAAGGGAGATTATTCGAATTGAGAGCTCATCTTATACAAAGGCTAATAGAGCAGGTAGCTAAAGAAGAAGTTGAGTTGTGAAAAAAAAAGAAAGTATAGAAGAATATAATAGGAACCCTTCTATTAAGAAAAGGAATGTTCAATCTTGTGATGAGAAGGAATCACTACCCAATGAAGTGGTGAACAGAAAAACCTTGCCCATCCAAAGGTATGTTTTTGATATATCAATAAAGGTTGAAAAATTATGGGACTCTTTAGATGAAAAATTCCAAATTTCTATGAAGATTTCTAAAGAATCCAAAGACCAAAATAGTGATCATGATTGTAGTAAGCAAAAAGAAGTTGAACATGCCTACTAGAGAGGTAAGGGCAAAGATACTGTAGTTGAAGATGTTATGGAGATAGAATTTGATGATGATGATGTAACATTTGTCAATATGAACATCCTAAGGGATGTTTCTTTGCGGTGTCACACTTATAAGAGTCTAGGGTGTATGCACTGAATTCATGATTAGCAAGAAGGAAAGCACCCAGATGATTGTCTTATCCTCAAGGCAATTCAAGGTAGTTCCACCAGCAACAATAACCTTACTATCCAAGTGGAGCTTCATCACAACCATATGAACAATATCAATAGTGGCACCAATGACAATTGTTAGGAATGCCATTGCCAAGATAGCAGTACCCTTATAGGCAATCAGATCCATATGGGTACTATGTTTAGCAACTTGTTTCTCCATGAAGCTCTGCAAGCCATGCATCATTCCAACATCATTATTATCCTCTAGAGTACCATAAAACTCATTCAACATCTACTTGAGGAGAACACCCATATCCATACCATCCTCTACATGCATCTACACACATCCCTCTACCCTCAACCCAGTTACCTCTTGCTCCATCCATGTAGGGTGAAATTCCCCCATAGCTACAATACTGAAATGCTACAAGGGCTATAAATTTATAGTTATCCTTTCAGCCAAGTGGTTCAGATAATCGTTCTAGGAAATGACTATTTTTTTTACCTAACAATCCTCCTGAACCCTCACAACCTAATGGGGTTTGTCACCCTATATCTCCAACACCCTCATCCTTTACATCAAACACATTTGAACACTCTTCAAACCAAATGCCACCTCATATCTATATTGTGATGTTAACTCATGCTATTTCTAATTGGATCAAGGTTGGTAACCTTTCCATAAAAATATCTAACCCAAAAAGTCCTCTTATTTACTTACAGATTCCTCGACATGAGCCATGCAAGGCTCTTCTTGATTTTTGTTTTGGTATCAATCTCATCTCTTATGACATGTACAAGGCATGGAACCTACCACCTCTTAAGAAGAGTAATATCCATTTGGAATTGACAACCCAGTCAATCACTATCCCTTTGGGGCTAGTGGAGAACATTGTGACCATAGTTTGTGGGTGGTCCTATCTTGTCGATCTTCTAGTGATTAGGTAGAGCACTACAAAGGTGACTTTCCCATCATTACAGGAAGGGCTTGGTTAAGCACGATTGATACATGAATGGACATAAGGGACCTCTCCTTGGGAATCTCCAAGGAGAATGAATTTGGATGATTAGAAAAGAAATGTGTTCTATGCATTGCGTACAATGATAATGGGTGCAATTGCATGTAGAAAATATTGTTCATAAAAAGTACATTTATCAAAGCATGCAATTAGTGTGCACATGAAACAAATATCCAAAGGTGCCTATACATAGTAGTCACAAAATGGGAGGGCACCTAGTGGCTGACAGCTGCCTCTGATAGTAGCACACTATGCATGAAACTAACTAAGAGTGGAACATGTGCTTATGTTGAAGGCATGGATGAACTTGAGCAAGTATATCACAAACTCTCTAATGATAAAGATAATGATACCTATTGTGGAGAGTTGGTAATCCTTGATAATTTCAAGTACGATCCCCTAAATTTAAAAACTCTACCAACTGGCATGAAGTATGCATTTTTAAACAATGGAAAACTAGTTATAATTAATGCAAATCTTGCTTTTGAACAAAAAGATAAGCTATTGCAGGTGGTCAAAAATGGCCAATAGCATTTTCCTAGTCATATCCTAAGTTGACTGGAATCGATCCAAAGATATGCTAGCATCACATTTACACTAACTTGGCCATGAAGCCAAGAAGGCAAACACAAAGGTGGCTAAACCCCAAGTTAAAGTAGATCATTAAAGAGGAAATAAAACAACTCCTCAAGGTGGGGTTCATCTATTCCATTGTAGATAATAAGTGGATTAGCCCACTTGTAATAGTGCCAAAGAAAGGTGGCAAGTGATGGGTCTACATTGACTTTAAGCTATTGAACATGACAACATTTAAAGATCATTTCTCATTGTCATTTGTGGACCAAGTGTTGGATACCATTTCTGGGCATTACCATTATAGGTTCTTGGATGGTTATAGTGGCTATAAAAAAATCTAGATTGAACTTGAAGATTAGGCCAAGACAACATTCACAAGTCCCTAGGTGAATTTTGCATAATGTAATATGCCATTTGGTCTATGTAATGCCCCTACAACATTTCAACACCTAGTCCTTAGTAATCTTTAATAGTAGATTGGTAGTGGGGTAGAAGTCTTTATGGATGACTTCTCTACCTATGGGGCCACATTTGAGCAAGCCTTAGATCACCTAGAGTAGGTTCTGAAAAGATGTGTTAAAACAAACCTTAGGCTTAATTAGTAGAAAAGCCATATAATGGTCTAGGAGGGCATAGTACTAGGGCACCAAATTTCATAAGAAGGGATTGAGATAGATCCTAAAAATATAAGGGTCATCCAAGGAATCACACATCAACTAAAGATAGTTAAAGATGTTTGATCATTTCTTGGACAACTGGCTACTACCCCAGGTTCATAGAGAATTTCTCTAAGATTATAAAGTTGTTGGTTGAGCTTACAAAGAAAGATGCTCCATTCATCTGGACTAAGAAGTATGAACATGCATTCCAACAACTAAAAGACAAACTTGTCGAAACTCAAATCCTACGAGCACTAGACTAGTCTAGATCATTATACATAATGATGCATACATCTAACTATGCCTTGGGAGCTATGCTTATGTAGTTGGACAATAAGAAATGTTCATATTACATCTATTGCGTGAGTCAAAGTATTGTGGGTGCATAGTTGAATTACACCACAACTAAGAAAGAATTGATGGTAGTGGTGTATGCTCTTGAAAAGTTCAGGCACTATGTGCTTGGCTACAAACACATAGATAATAGTGCCATCTGCTTCCTAATGAATAATCCGACGGTGAATCCCCATAGCATATGGTAGCTTGTGATCTTGAAAAATTTCAATCTTCCAATAATAGATTAAAAAAGGATTAAGAATTTGGTCACTGACCATCTCTATTGGTTAAGATGGGATAATAAAGAGGATGAGAGTCTTATTCTAACAAGAATTGTTAAGATCTCCTTCTTCCAACTCAGTCATTGGGGAGATGGCCATCTGTGCTAATCATCCATATGGCTCCTCAGTTTTTCCATTTTTTGTTTGCCACGTTTTTGATTTTACAATTTATTTATTTTACACCTTTTTAATTTTCAAAATTTTTTCTATTTTACACCATTTTTTGTTTTACACCATTGTTAGTACATTTAAATCTTTCTTAAATATTTTAAACTTTTTTGTTATATATTTTACTTTGTTTTGTTTGAGTGTAATTTTCAGGTTTTTACCAATAAAACATGCTTTATGCCAATAGGACATAGTGGTGTTGTAGCTGCTACAAATGGTGGTTTGTGTGTAATGTTTTATTTGCTAATGTTTGGTTTCTATTTTTGAATTTTTGTATTGATGACTTAGTCATGGTTTTTTTTTTCATCGAATAGGAAATGAATCTATGACATCCACCCATTCACAAACTCAATGGTATTCCTTGTTTTGGAAGTTTGAGGTTCCTTTCCATTAAATAAAACCTTTAATAAATTGGTGACCTCGGTAGTTTCTGGAATTGGGAAGGATTCAAACGTTTGTATAGGTTTTGACCTCAAGGGAACTCAATACTCTTTGTACTCTTCTACTACTTGGGTGCTTGAGTGTTTTCATAGACTTCTTACCATTCTATGTCATCAAATAATAGGAAGTTAAATAGAGTATTTGCATGGTGTGGTTCCCATCCAAAAAAATAAAAAAAAAACATGATGAGAATTCAAAGCACACCCCTTAAACAAATAAATGGTCTACAAGCACTAGGTATGGGACTAGAAAGACATGTTACTCATGCCTAAAGGTCCCCTTTAGCTAAGGCCCTCTCTCACTTCCTACTTCTCTTTTTTTCTCTTTATGGAATGGTAGTTGATTTGTGGGTTCACTCTTGTGTCTCGAGGAGATGGATCGGTCTTAGAGTGATGATGCGAAGTCACTAAAAGAGGTTGGTTTTGTTCTGGACTAAGGATGGATCTTCTTAGGTCATTTTAAATATAAATTCCACAAGGGACTTCTTATGACCTCAATTCAAAATTCCATTCCACCTTCTCCATCATCCATCTATGCTAACCATAATTCACTTGACTACTGGTGTCCATGTTCTTCATCCTATGTCTTTGTCTGATGTATTTGAATTCTTAGGTATAATCTTCTGGGTTTTGGTCCTTAACTTCCATTGACCATTAATCACTTATGGGACCCATGGACTCTTTAGGTTGAGGTTATGCAAGGATAAACAAGGCATGTGCCTACTATGGGGAGGACCACTTGCATATCTCTTAGTTGGGTTTGTTAAGTACCTTATCCTTAGACATTCTTGCACTCAGAATCATTCGTACACTCATCTTTTGGATCACACCATGTGCTCCTTTACATATTTTGTTCAATAAACACATTCTCCATCAAGTTTTTTAATTTTTGAGCTTTCAAAAATCCTCTTCAATGATTTTATCATATTCTTGGTTTTTTTTGGGATTCCATGGACCTCAAATTCATTGAAAAATTCCTTATATTTTTTGATATATTTAAATTTGAAAATTTTTACCATCGATGGAGCAGACTTGTATATGAGGCCCTATCGATATAAGGGAAAAATACTATAAATAAGTGCAACCCCACTTGGAAAATTTTACATTTTCTCATAAATGCCAAGGAAGTTTTTGAATTTTTCAAAGCCTAGAACCTTCCAAAGCTCATAACTTTCTAATCATTTATCCAAATCAATTCATTCTTTGACCCTATAGCTACCGGAGAAAAGCTCTTTGTCATGGGGGCCACAAATGTGCCATTTTTAATAGAAAAGTTTTTGCCTTTTTTCTAACTCCCACAAAGGTTTAACTAAGAACTCAATTGTTAAACACCAATTTACAAGAGTTAAACCTTTCCAGTAGGCTCTAGTGATATTTACAATAAATAATTAATAAAATAATCAATCTGCCATGGTCCAACCTTAACTAAAGTATAACTAACTAATGAGAGAAGGTATTCAAAAATTTAAAGTTGCACATTATATCTACTAATCCATGGATGTGTTGTGACTGTAGATGGCATGAAAAGGAAAGCACACATAGAAAGCAGGACTATCTCAACCAAGGGAGAAACAACCTAGAACAAGAAGAGGCCAAGAACAAGCCTAAGAAGAGCTATTGGCAACCCATGCCATAGGTCCTCTTAGCGAAGAGGAAAAGTTGGAATATATCAAACATACTCCCAAACTAGCAGTAGTAATAAAACGCTTTCATCAAGATGATGCACCAGCACCACAAGCAAACTTAGAGGTGACCTTGACAATGGCTTGTCTAAATCAGATCAAATCGAGAGAGGTCTAAAAAATAGTACTCACGGAGTTAAAATTTGTTCCATTCCTAGAACAAGCACCAAAAGAATTGCAGGACCAACTAAAGGACTCTCCCATGTCACCAATCATTACTTTCATTAGGAAGTGGTACATGGGAGAGACATTTATATTTTGGAATAATAGGCAGCCCAGATCAATAGTGTCCTACTTGGCACAGGCCATTGTGATAGTGCTTGGATTGCCTGAAACAGGGGCAAGTCTTGCTAAGATCTCGATGTAGGTGGATCCAAACATAAAGAAAGAATGGGTTCAATGGTGCTATGGTGTCAATCACAAGGATTTTGATGTACTCACACTAATAGAGAGAATCCACTACAAGATTGTGACCTTTCACCTCAATCCCACGATAAGGCCAAGCAAAATCACTGCCTTTTCTTATTGAGCATGTACCACTCTGAGTGGGAGATTTACCATCAACCTTCCATAGCTAATCTATCTAGAGATGGAGAAGAAATTTAAAGAAAATGAATGTAGAAGAAAGGTACTCCCCTTTCCATGCCTCATTACGAAACTTTGTTGAAGGGGAGGAATAACTTGCTACACCAATGATGTCATCAAGTAAGTTTCAACTGTGAACTAGGCAGAAATGATGAAAGATAAGATGCCTATAATGACTATCTAAGAAGAGAAGTAATGACCACCACCTCCACCTACCACTCAAATAGTTGATCTAGACATGACTGAACTGCCCATCCATGTACATGTGACTAGCAATGAGTCACCTAAATGAGGTGACTTGGACAATTAGTTTGAGGGGTGGTGGTGGATCCATTTTCTTAACCCAAAGAACATAGCTACTCACAAGGTTAAATTTGAGCACTAAAGAGGTCATAGTATTTCTTGTAGAATAACAACCACTTCCAAAAATCTCTAGAAACACTACAACCTTCTCGTTGCACTTGGAGGAGGGTGAGGGTGTAACAATTTTGGTTATGTAGCACCAAGGGTAGGAGACTATAGTAGAAGTGGTTGTTGACCAAATTGTCAAAATTCTCAACACACCTATGACATCTATACTAGACATCACTACACTCAAGGATGTATAGATGTCTATAGAAACCACAAGCAGTAGAATAAACATAGTGCAACATGAAGAATTGTTGCACCGATTGGTGGGAATCGGGCAACTACTTCTAGATATCTTTGACCTTCTAGACAACAGTACTACAACCCAATCAAAGCTGCTTGAGGCAAGGTGCAAGAATATTATATTGGAGGGGCAACTTGAAATAGCCAAGGAATGGAATGAACACTTGGGTACAAAAGTTACTGAATTAAGAGCCTAGATTTATAACCCTGCATTTCTTGACTCAACATTGATAAGAAATGAAGCTATGGAACAACTTCACACTAAACTGAAAGGGGTTGAGGATGCAATGGAGACAACAGTGTTCTACTATTCCTTGGTAGAGGTCACACAACACAAAATTCAAAATACCTTGAATTAGACCTACCAGGAGAACATATAATTGACCATGAAGAACCATCACTTGCTAAATGTTGATGTGCACTAGCAGAAATTAACTGATTTCATCCATCAACAGAAGGAGCAAATGGTCAGAGAAAACACATAACTAAGGAGATTGGTAGTAGAAAATAGAAATCTTTCCATGAAGGTGGTCTACACCTTTTGCTAGAAAATTGCAATCGAGGTACCCACTTGGAAATCAGAGGCTTTCAAATTTGAGAGAGTTAAGTACCATTATAGAGAACAGGTCATTCTACAAAAGGAAGTAAATGAACAACACATCCAACTAGTAAAGGAAAAAGTGAATGAAACCCTCCATTAGCTCTAGCAGGGAAAAAAAGTGTGGCAACTAGTTGTTGATGGGATAGATACCTACAACAAAGCAGAAATATACATGAAGTAGCTACAAATTGAAGAGATGACAAAATATATGGAGATTTCCAATCTTCGTTATGCAAATATAGCCATGTTGAGTATTGGATGGCTATAGTCAAAGCTCAAGACACATGTGGCCAGCTTATACTTGTTGTATGAGGTTGAGTTCATGTAGCACAAAGACATTAAGCAAAAGCTTGTGATGGCAAACACTAAACTTGAAGTTCTCAAGGCATGATTCATTGATCAATGATCATTTGTTAAGAACCTAGCTAAAAGGATGAATGACTACCAAGAGTTTCAAGATGCAACTAGGACGTTCGATATCAAACATAAAATATTCACTACCTAGTTTTTCAATGTGAAGGAGATGTTCTTAATAATGCCTTGTCCATGGGATATCCCCATTCTAGCCCACATTGGTGATGCTGTGTGAACTATGAATGATCCTTGGAGAAAGGAGGAGAAGATGAAGGCATTACTAGATGCCTTTCACCTTCCACTAGAGGTTGTAGCCATTGTAGGATAGCCATAGCTAACTTAGCTGCCACATGTACCTGAAGTCGACGAAGGTCCTTCAGAACCTTAGGAGCCTCCACCACCTGGGACAATCTAATCTTCTTCACTGCCTTCATGTCATTAGAGGATGTGTTATAAAATTTTTTTGTAGTCACATCATTATTTTCAATTTTGGTTCATGAACATCACAAGTTTTTCTAATTTGTTGATTTGTACACTCGGGCACTCAGTTTTGTGAAGTTAGGTTGTTTTGTCAAGAGTCAGTCAATAATCCATACCTTTCTAATTTTTTAAGAGAACTTAGGATGATTTTTCATTTATTCATAGAGGTATGATGATCATCAAAGTGTTGTGTCAATGGGGTCCCATTTATGTGGTGTTACCCCATCGACGTGGCCACGTCGATGTAGCATTTGCTACATCTATGGGGCCCTGTTAATGCAGTATTGTAGCAAAAACTATAAATAGAAACTCTCAGCCATGGTTATGAATCATTAAGTCATAGTAGTAGTAGAGTTCTTGTAGTTTGTCCATTCGAAAGTTAGAATATTTCTCTGAGTACTCGCAGTAGGAGTCAGAAAGTGTATGGATCTTTATTCAAGCATTGTTGTATCTGAACCACACTAGTGTGTACGATAATAAAGATGAGCCTTTTGATCAAACCTTATAACACTTAGAATAGATTAATGATGTAATTATGAATTTATTATCTTCATTAATTATTCCATTAATTAAGCTAAATTAGACCATAAATGATTAATTAATTAATTAAGCTCAATAAATTAAATACATAAGTATGCCCGCTTTGAGTGTAAACACGTATTCGCTTGGTAATCTCAATAGTGTTATTGCTTGGTGTGCCCAGTAGCATAGCATTTGGTAACCCAGTAGTGGATACATGGGTTCAAGACATGTACTGAAAGTGGGATCGAATGCTTATGTTAGGACTAGTTAGAGAATAGTTAGTTAGTTAAACTAAATTAGCTGTTACATTACTTCATCTCTCTAATTTAAGCACCAAAGAACATAAAACACAAAACAATAAAAATCATATGCCTCAATTATGTTTGACCATATCATGTGCATCACAAGTGTAATTGGGAAGATAATGAAAGACCTTTAGGGCAAGGTTTACTTCTTGGAAGACTAGTGTACTAGAAACTATAGAGTTCACGGAATTTGACCAAATTGCACTTGAATGCTTCGTGATTCATATGGTTGAGTGTAGGGGGTATCTTGACCACTCATCACACTTGGTTCTTCACTTTTATGTCTAGACACAATAATTACGAGTTTATTCTTAGTTTGATGATGAATAAAGAATATCATTATTACATGGTAAGAACCTCTTATTAATGGGATGGATGGATGGATGATGTGGCCTCACTATCCAGAGAACTAGTCCCTTATGACTTTAACAACATAGAGAAAATCTCACCTCAATGAGCTACATGATGTCGTTTTATTCACAATGAGATTACTACCAAAGGAAATGAAAACAAAATGTGGAAAATTTTGAAAAGGATAGGAAAAATTTGTATTAAGAAATGAGAAAATAATAGAAAATTGAAAAAAAAAGATGAAAAATACTTATTATTTTTTATTTTAGCATGGGGCATCTTCCCCATGACTAAAATTTTGACCATGAAAAGAATTAATAAGTGGATAGGCAAGCTCCATGCATTTGTGAAATAGTGTTGGACTTTCATTTTCAAGCCACTAGGTGTCTTCTGCTTTAGTGACAACTATGTAGATGGGTTGTTGCTCACACACTTGGTTTTTTAATGTACAATGGGTTAGAGTAGGAGTTGTGTTAACTTTGTGGATGTCTAGCCCATGACTACACCCTTTATCATGATTAGTTATGCATGGATTCTTTTGTCTCTCCATAGTGCTAGATTCATTATTTCTATTAGGTGTTGGAGTAACAATGGATGATGGCTTTTGTGTAGGATTGGAGGACATTGGTTATGAAAGGAAGGGTGCTTCACCTATTGGCATTGTGCTAGTTTAGATGAGTTAGTAAGTCCAAAAGTATGGGAAGCATCCTAAAGAAATGACATTTATCATATTGTGGTACTAGCATTATCATTCCTATGTATGTTTGTAGCACAAGTGGAATTCTTTCATAGATGTTGTGGTGTTGAAACTTCTTGGGTTGTTGGCTATGACATGTGATGGAGTGGAGTATGAGAATATTGAGGATATGATAAAGGATGAGAGGTGTGGGGTGGTGATCCTTCAGAAGATGTCACAGGTCAATGATATCTGGTAGAGTGGTAGTAGCAATTTGAAGTAGAGGAAGTAGAACTACTTAGGGAAAACTGTTGTTGAACATAATATCCATAGGGGTTTGTCTAGTAGTAAGGGTAAGGCTAGTTTGATGATGGCCTTTTGCATGACTATGGGTTTTGCCATTGTAGTTGGTGATAGTGTCGAGGCTAGTAAGAAGTCCCACTAGGATAGTACGGTTGGTTGAAGGACTATATATAATTACCTTGTGAAAAAGGTAATTTTTGATGCATTTGCCTTTGTACAAACTTGGGATTCAAAGAAAAAGACCAATACTCATGTAGATGTAACATGACTGGGCAATAGCCCTTTCGGTGGTCATATAGGCAAATGTCACATCCATCATCTTCTTTGGTGGTTGTGTTTATAGCCTCTTCTTCTTTGACCATTTTTCCTTTTTGCCAATCATTGTTCTTAGCTATTTCTTGGTCCCTTTTTCTTCCTTTTTTATGATCACTTGATTTTTTTTTTTACATTACTCTCTCCTTTATGGTTTCTATGTAAGTTCTAACTTTCTCATTTATCCATTCGAAGATCTTATTTCACCTTGCCTGAAGTTCAACAATATATTATTGCATTGGTAAGGTTTGTTGTGAAATCACTTCATTGAGAGTTGCCTCTTTTTTATGATCATAGATATGGACCTTCTTCTTTTGACAAGATGGGTCCTAGTGATATTCTTCAACATTCTCCCATTTACATAGCTCTCCTTCTTCTTTTACCACATGCTTGATAAGCCTTTAGATTTTATGGGTTCCTAGTCCATATAATTGACCTTGAGCATACATCTTAAGGGTCTCCCTCATTTGATTATGAAGCCCATCTATGATGTGAAAAAGTTGCTCTTCCTAAGAGAAATCATGGCCTGGGCATCTATTTAGTACAGAATAGTATCTATCTAGGGCCATATCCAAGGGTTCATGTTGTTTCTATTTCCATCCATGGATTTGTTTCCTTAGATTGAACACCCTTGCATAGGTTTGGTATTTCTTGTTGAAGAGTTCTAGCATTGTGGATCATCGATGGATTGAATTTGGTTTCAATAATTTATACCACACTTTGGCATTGTCTATTAGTATCCTAGGAAATAACTTAAGCTTTTGCCACCCACTTTCAATGTTCTATAAGATGTAGGCATTATAGAAGACTTGTACATGATGTTGTGGATCAAAATTATAGCCTTCCTAAACTTTAGGGATGCTATTCATATCAATCCTTTTGATGTGACTTTCTTTTTGATTCTTATGAAGTATTTTAACTGCCTCTATAATCTACGTCATGCTCTTAGTGGCCAACAAGGGTTGACCACCATTAGACATGTCATGGTGAAAATTTCTATTTCTATTTGTCTGATAGTGATGATTTTGTCTATGCTCATTTTGATATCTTTGGTTTTGTGCTTGGTTATGATTTCTATTCTTATTTCAATCCCATAGTGGAGCTTTATCTCTATACCTATGTTCATCTTTGTTAGAACTAAACATTGAAAAGCAAGAGGAAGATGAGGAATTAGAAGAATCACCATGGCTTCTATAGTATTCCCCATGGTCCCTTGATTTATCGTTTCTAGGCTTTGAGAAGGTCCTAGGCCTTGAGGCCTTTCCTAGTCTAGGACTTACTTCATCTCCTCTAGGATTGTCTACCTTAGGTGAATGTAGTCCTTGAGTGTAGTCAGGGTGGTTATGAACATATGAAACCCTTGGATGAGGTTGGTCACTCCAATTTTCTTAAATATATATCTCATTAGTTCTTCAATGAATGTTCTCTTCATACAATGTGTTATCACTTCCATGGAAAAGAGACATTGTTTTTAGTTTATGATGTGTGTGACTTAATATTTTCTAAAAGATAATTTGTTAATGTGTTTATAGTGATCGTGTATAATCTAACTAATCTAGATAACTAGCATCATCCCTAAAAACAGTGCCAATGATGAGTAGTGAGGTACCTCTACACTCATCCATATGAATCATAAGTGTTTACACATGATTTGGTTGAATTCCATGGATGAGACTAGTTGTGGCATCTAGATCATTATGTCTTGATCACAGTTCATTGTCTTCCCACTTGGACTAGTGATAGCTTGTTATGTATGGTTTAGTCCAAAGCGAGGCATATGATAATTGATGTTATTTTGGCCTTATGCTACTCTTAATGATAATAAAGAAATCAATTATTTAAGCTAATTAATAATGGAAATTAAGGTCTAAACTAGCCTATGTGTGATGAGTATCTATTCCTAACCTTCTATACATGCCTTCGACTTCACGTAACTACCACTAGGATTACCAAGTGTACCATTACTGGGCGCACCAAATGATAACACTACTAGGTTACCAAGTAATTACACTTAAGTGCTCAAGATTTCTCGTACTCATTCTGCTTAATGATAAAAAATGATAAAGAGTAATAAATGATAAATATTAACTAAGGAAAATAGTAAGCATTTAATTAATTAAAAATAATGATAAAGCTAAGTGGATGTTCTAATGATGGAAGTAATCTCAATCTTTATTGTTGAACATGTAACAAGTCCAAGTACGTCACACTCAAATAAGGATGTTGTACAATTACTTAACATCACATTGCAAGCATGCACTGTAAAAAAACTAACAAAACTTCTCTATGTCTACTTCTAAAATCTATTGAAATATATATGCAAACCATGCACCCAAGTGTTGTATTTATAGGCTAGCACAAAAGGGATGATATCGAATCCTTAACATCAGAGGTTGTGACCCGATATCAAATACCTGATGATGTAACTTTAATATTAAATATCTGATATCATATCCTTATAAAACATGAGTCATCAGATACCATGTGACCAAACACATGACAAGACCTTAGCAACCTATAAAGGCATAAGTGCAGAGAGATGCTACCATGGAGACCAACTAAGTGCATAACAAAGAAAAGCAAGTTAACTCTCTTGTTATCCTAGAAGAACTATATGGAGATGCATGTATAGCTGAAAAACTCCATCAAAATCATGAAGTTCATTCCCAAATTCTTGTTATTCGATTGGAAGAACCTATTAGAGTGCAGTTACGTTCAGCCTTAGCAAAGACACCTAGAAGCAAAGCAACAAACTCCAAGCATAAATAGGACTTAAGGCCAAGAGTTTTTGTTGGATTACAAAGAGAAGAATATTAGAGTCATAGGAGAAGAACTAGCTGACATTGTTCTTCCACTACTTCATCTTCATCCTCATGATCGTCAGTGAAATTTGATCAAAGGAATAATAAGTACAGAGAACATGATGGGGAAAGATGATGGACTCATGATCAATATGATTATTACCCAAGGCATTCTAATGAGGAAGATGAATCAAAAAGAAATAGGAATACACAAGAAGAGAGAGATATGAGTACTAAAGAAGGCATTATTACAATAGAGCTTACAAACCTGATCACTTTGATGAACCCCTATTGGAAACTTGCAATATGATAAATGTAAAGGAAGATGTATGCATTCCAACCATGCACATAAGGAATAGACATATTAAGGGTTAGACATGAATACAATGCCAAAATTTAAGGGTGGATACAACATTGATCCAAAACATCACTTTCAAGCATTTCATGATGCTTGTGCCCTATAGAACATAGAAAGTGATTGGAAAAAATTAGAATTATTCCAAAGGATACTCATTAAACAGGCTGAAAGCTGGTATAGATCATTGGAACATGAATCAATCAGAAGATGCAATACCATGCTAGAACTTTTCAATGATAAATACAAAATCTTCTCTAAGGTGTCCAATCTTCAAAATCAAATCCAAGGATGAAAATAAGGAACTTATGAATCCCTTGATGCAACAATGGGAAAATATTATTCACTTCTGTATAGGTGTCCAAGCCATGGATTTTCCCAAAGGGAGCAGCTAAGGCACATTATTAATGGACTGGGAAACAAAATCAAGGAGACCCTTGTGGTTTACACCTAAGGTAGATTATTAGAGATGACTATCAATTAGATTCAAAGTTATTAATTAAGTGGAAAAGGAAGAAGGTGAGTTAAAGAAGAGAGAATTTGCTAGAGAGTATAATAGAGATCCATCAATAAGGAAATGTGATGTATGAGTATGTGATCAACAAGAAGAAGAAACCTTGGATGAGGTGATACAAAAGAAGACACTAACTATTTAGAAATTTGTTACCGACATAGCAGCCAAGCTAGAAAAAATTTGGGATTTGTTGGATGAAAATTTTGCAACAGCTTTGAAATTTATTGAGGAAAGAACTAAGTAAGACTTCAACAAAGGCAAGGATAAAAAGAAGAAAAGAGACTTCAGATGGAAGGAACAAGTGGCTTTAGTGGTCGAATGTTCAAATACAAGCTCAGAAGACAAGGAAGGATGTGCAGTGTGCCAATATGAACATCCCTAGGGGTGTTGCCCTGTAATGGCACATTTTTAGGAAGCAGGGGCGTACGTACTTAATTTGGGATTCATCAAAAAGAAAATGCCCAAATAGTTACCTTATCCTCTAGGTAACTATTAGTAGACATTCCAACTAGCCTATTACCCCAGTGGAGCTTATCTACAATGATAGGAGTAATATTATTAATAGTGACAACAACAACAATCGTGGGTGATGCCACCACCACAATAATAGTACCCATATTAACAAGCAAACCCTTATGGATACTATGTCAAGTGTCCAATTCCTCCTAGAAATGTAGTAATTCAAACTCCTCAATATTATCCACCAAAGTACCATAGACCTACACCTCCAAGAATGGATGCCAATCCATATGTGTATCAACAAATGACTAATTCATTACGTTAGCTTTCCAATTCTTTACCACGAGTTCCATCACTTGTAATGCAAGGAGAACTACCATCACAAACTTAGTAGAAACATGCTATAAGGGCAGTGAATGTACAAAGAGAGGATCATACTAGCAATGCTAAAGAAAAATTGAGGAAATGTCCTTTCTTCATAACAAGTCTTGAAAAGGCTGGTAGAGTTAGGACTTGATTGAAACATGTTTCTTATACAAAAAATCTTCTTACAAACACTATCCTTGTACCATAGCCTGCTCAAGAATTGAAAATTGTCATGCTAATTAAAGTAATGTCAAACTAGATAAAGGTAGGATCACTTCCCAAGAAAAGAATTAATACAAAAGTTCCTTTGATTTATTTACAAGTAGATGGAAATGTACCATGCAACACTCTACTGGACTCAGGTTCCAGAGAAAATCTAATATCTCAAGAAACATACAAGGCATGGAACCTATTGCTCCTAAAGAAGTGAAACATTAGGCTAGAGCTAGTAGATCAATCTATCACCATTCCCTTGGAACAAATAGAAGATGTGGTGATCACTATTAATGGGTGGTCTTATTCAACCAAGTTTCTTATGATAGATGTGAAAAATGATGACTGAGAATTTCCTATCATAATGGGAAGGGCATGGCTTAGCACAGTAGATGCTAAGGTAAGTATGAGAGATTTATCTATAAAAATCTCTAAGGAAGACATACACAGAGCCATACAAACACAAAGGATTCCATGCATTACTAATGATGAAGAAGGGTGCAGTTTTGGATCAACACTTGAAAAAGTCAACACAATCCTTACACTAGCCCACAATAGATATTGAAAACAAGTATGTGCACAAAAAGAAACATGGGCCACTAAATGAAAAGACACCCAATGGCCATCAACTAAGAAATTAAAAGTATCCAAAATATGCATTGAATAATCTAACCTACTTATTTAGTCCTATTCTAAGAAACTGATCCAAACTAAGAACCCATAAGTGGATGTCATAAACCATAACCATACACCAACAAATAGAGGAAATAAGGACTTGGATGATCAAAATTCAATTACCATTAAGATTACATGGGATGATAATTGAAAAATAAGTTGCTAAAGATGGCACAAGAGAAACCCAAAGTGTATGATCTAGGGGACTTATGGTCCATTTTCCAAACACTCATCCATGAGTTTAGTGGTGGGGGAGAGGCCTTATCTTGACTTAGAAATTAATAAGTGCTTTTTAACTTTTTTTTTGTTTTCTAATTTTTATGGTTTAAAATTTTTGTTATACCTTTTCCTTTTCTTAATACTTTTTCACATTTCTTACTAGTTTTCACATTCTTTGATATCTTTTCATTATTTTATACTTTTCCATTTCTTAATAATTTGATATTCTTTAATAGTTTTCAAATTCTTTCTCTATTTTTCCATTTTTTCTATGAATTGTATCATTTTCCTTGTACATATTTTTGTCAGTTGTTAATAAAATACATCGAATGAGGCAAGATGCAGTTTCAATAAGGTGAATATTTCTTTATATTATCAAATCATAAGGTACTAATTATTTATACAGTGAGACCACAACATCCATCTACCCATTCCAATAATAAGAAGGTTCTTATCATGGGCATAATTATATTCTTTTCATAATAAAACTAAAAATAAACATGTGATCATTATTCTTGGACAAAAGAGTGAAGAACCAAGTGAATAATGTAAAGGGTGTGACATTAAGGGGATTTTTCGATTTTCTTGGATTACTACTGTGAGTGCTATCTTGTTACTAAGGATGTATTCTATCCTTGTAGATCTAACTAAAATGAGAGTAAGAGTACAATAAGTGCTACCTTACCATGTCACTGGAAAGACATGTTATCCATGCTTGAAGGTAGTCCTTTGGTAAGGTTGATACAATTAAAAAATAAAATACATTCATAGAATAAATTTTTGGAGGTCCCATTGGAAAGACATGTTACCCATGCCTAAAGGTAGGTAGCTTCTCAGGAATTTCAAAAAAAATAAAGAGTGCAATGAATAAACTCCTCCCTTGAACAACATGCCAAGTGGTCATACTCCTTGCAACAATGATAGTCTTATGGTTGTTATTGTTAGAGATGACAATGATTACCTTAACCATATATTATACACAAGAATTCATTATGCCTATGGTAAGACACCTCACGTCCCAAGTTTGAGAAATCCCTTCTATAGTCCATCTCACCTTACTATATATTTAATCATAACTTTATTGTTTTGTATAATATAACATTATTTTCCCAATTTGGAAATACTAACATGTGTGTTTTGCTAGATAGTATGTTTTACATTTAAGTTCTTGAGTGCCTAAGGACATTTTTAGGTATGGTTATACAAGGGTACTAAGGATTGGAGCATGCTTTGTGAAGGATCCACTTGTATAACTCTTGTATTTCATACTTGGCAAGTAATTCCACATCATCTTATGCCTTCTAGAAATATCAAGAACCAATAAAGACTTCCCATATGATCAAATAATTTGTCCATATCTTAGAAACTCAAAGCCCATCTCCTATCCATCTAATAAACCTTCGTTGCCAAATTCTTGAAACCTATGCATCATTTATGGCTTAAGATCCTCTAGACACAATTCAAATCTTCCATACATTTCATTTGACTCATTTTTTTTGCCAAAAATCAATGAAAATGTTTGAAAATCCATCAGTAAGGTAAAGAATTGTTAAGAACTTATGTAAACATTCTAATAATCTCAAACCCTTGTTGATTAAAGATGGCCCCAAAGACCAAGAGGACATGGGAAAGGTTGAATAGGGAAACAAACCCAAGAAGTAGAACACATAAAGTAGGAGGTGTTGCTGTATAGTATTCATCAACAGACTCCTACCACAGAGCACTCAGCCCAAGGGAATGTAGAGATTCCACAAGCACCTAAATAAGGACAGTGCCTCATTCTATCACCAAAATGCCTTTAGGCCATTCAAAAAAAAAAATCAATCATGTCCATTTTCATTGTGGAATTGAATTTTGGTTCATTCATGGAATTTGCTCTAGAGATAGTAAAGATGCAACTTCAAGCACCCCCCCTATGGCCCACACTAACCAAAAATGATGAATGGTACTTAAGAGAGACATACCAATTTTGGCACAATAAACATGTCAATGCAATGGTCAAAATTGAAGGAGTCTCCATTCCTAATTCTATGGAAGCAATTGCTAAGGTCCTTAATTTCTCAATGAAGGTGCAAATATGGCACAGATCTCCACAAGGTTCGACATTGATGCAAAAAGCCTATGGTTGCAAAGAACATACAAAAAGAAGGATAAAGATTACAATGAGCTCATGGTAGATGAAAAGATATATTTTAAAATTGGCACCTATCATTTGTTTCCCACAAATAGAATTAATAGAATATTCATGTATGTGACTAGGAGAAGTGCTATCTTGATGAGGAAGTTCAATGCTAACATCACCCATCTTTACTTGAAATTCAAAGGTAGTTTGAGGAAAAGAAGGCAGGGAAGTTGACACTTCTATTCACTTAACTTATTAGAAAGTTGTGCAACCAAGTTGAAATCCTAGGGTACACTAATGATGTTCTTAGGAAGGCTCAAAGTGCGTCATATGTTGAAATGCTCAAACTAGTACCACCAAAGAAAGATCAAGTAGAAAAAATAGTGGGCACCGAGGGAACTATAGGCACCACTCTTACCGATAGCATCCTAGCTACTAGTCAACAATAATAGGCTAGACCTAGTAGTCAATCATAAGTTGAGCAATAGAAACAATAGTAGTAGTAACAGCAAGTTCCATCATTGCCACAAGATTATAGACCAGTTATGAGCCATTTGTAGAAAATTACTAAAGTATTAGTTAGGGAGCAAGAGAGGTAGCTAATTTATATAAACTAAGAGAGAGCTCCATGGGGCCCATCATATCCATAGACCTAGCTAGTGGGAAAGTGTTACTACAAACAAGAGAAGAGGATGATTGGATGCAACAAATCTCAGCTTGAAACAAGTGAAGGAGCTACTATTATGATTATGCAACATCAAGATGCAGTGGGTGTAGGTGAGGTTATCATTGACCATATGATGGAATCATTCATTGTTCCTATTATACTACTAGCTGATATTTTTGGAGTGAGAGACATTCAAATGCTTACTGGTATATTGATGAATCCTACCGAACATGAGAACATATTGGACAGATTGCTATAAATAGGACAAGTCATGCAGAATCCTTTTGATATCCCTAATGATATCACTATAGTATAGTTTGAACTGATTGCCACCAAAGGGAAGTTGGTCATGGTTGAAACCAACATGTAGAAAATGAAGTTCAGAGATTACAAGAAGAGATTGCCACCTTGAGAGTTAAAAGAAGGGATCCAACACAATTTGTTGTACTAGACCAACTTGAGCTATTTAGAAATGACCATGTGAATAGGTTGATTGATCATAATATGAGGATGGAGAAGGAAAAGGAGAAGGTAGTATGGGATGCGTAAGTAGTAAAAGCATAGATGTATGCACACACAAAAGCACTCACTACCCTACAAGAAGAGAATAAATAATTAGCTATAGAAAATGCAAGGTTGACCAATGTAGAAAGATAAAAGAATGTCCTCAAGGAGGGCATCCAACAACTTTCAGATTAATTGGTCCAAGTCAATCAAGACATGAGTTGCTTGGCCAGAGAAAATAGAACCTTGTTAATGAAAGAAGTCCACATAATCCAACAAAAATCTACTATAAAGATCAACATGTGTTAAAACACGGCCAAGAAACATGAGCACCTCAAGGAACATTTTAGAGTTTAGGTGAACATGTATAAATAGATCAATGAGAAAGAGATATAGATGGAAAATGATAAGATTAGTTCAATCTCTATGCAGAATCCTAATTGGCAGCTAATTTTGGACAGTCTTTCTCATGTCCACTAGGTAAAAATAAAGAACAAAGACCTGCAAATTAAGAATATGACCAAGTACATGGGATTAGCAAACCTCTGATATGCTAATTTGGCCATGTTGATAGTAAGCAAGTCCAGAAATGAACTAGAATAGTAAGTAGCAATTGTGTATCCTTTATATGAGAAAGATTTTGTTGATATAAAAGATGCATTACAAAAGTTACATGTGGAAAACTTAGAATTAGAAGTTGTCAAGGCTATCTACTAGGGCCAAAAAAATGTAGCAGCTAACATGGCTTGTTGGATGTTTGATTATCTAGAATTAAGAAATATGGCTAGGTCATTTGAAGAGGAAAGGCAGCAGTTCACAACGTGGTACATCAAGGCTAATCAAATGTTCCTATAGCTACTATGCTTGTGGGATGTACTAGCTCTGCCACACATTTCTTAACAAGCATGGATCGTACAAGACCCTAGGATAGAGAAAGAAAAACTTTAGGCATTGTTGAACAAATACAAATTCAAGAAGCTTGATGATAAAGGGAAGCAGTTGATAGAAGAGCCACCATCGTAGGGAACCTGATCTACATTGAGCTGTTCCAAATTTTGTTTTGTTTTGTCTTATCATGAACTTGTGTCTATTTTATAAAAACACCACTACGACATTCCGAGTCATGTAAATAGTTAGTCAATCATGTTTAGTCAAATCTACCTCCCAATTTTGTAAGAGACTCTATCCTCCTTTTGTTTTGACTCGAGGACAAGTTTCTAGTTAGTTGCGGGGGTATGATGAAGACAAATTTTGTTGTGATACAATATCATATTTGCGATATCATAGTTATGATGTCATTGATATGATGTCATGGCACATGCTACGCCATCATTAATACAATGTCTTGGGATGTGTGCAATCCTATAAATATAATAGTTGGACACATGATCTGATAACTTTTCATTCCACTAGTAACAGAACTCTTATAGTTTCATTTCTTAGACTTAGACTTAGCAATAGATAGTGAATGCACATAGTGTGATGTGTGATAGTTGAACAATGTCTTTATTCAAACAAGTTGTGATGGCAATATAGATTGAGACTATTTTCCATCATTGCAGCATCACTTAGTTTCTTATGTTAGAATAATTTTTCCATTTTACTAGCTTAATACTTACTTTCTCAAGCACTTTATTTTTACTTATTAATAGTAAGCGATATGGGTATGACTGATTTCGAGCATTGAGTGTGATTTTCTGGTAACCCAAGTAGTATTATTGCTTGGTTTGCCTAGTAGTGTAGTACTTGGTAATCTAAGTGATGATTACATGTGTCTAAGGTGAATCCAATGAATCAGGAATGGTTATCCATCGCCCTAGGATAGAATAGATTAACATTCTAGTTGTTACTTAAGACTTAGAATTTAATATTCCTTTTCACTATGCTTACTCTATGAGCACTTGGGAGTTAAAAGACATCAGTTGATCATATGCCTCACTGGGAGTTAAACTATACATTTAGTTTTCACTAACTCAAAGTGGGAAGATAGAGATCTTGGACTTCAACTCAATTACTAGCATAATAACATTGAGCATTTATGGATTATGATCGGGTCACACATGAACACTTGTGACTTGTATGGTTAGGTATTGGATTGCTCCACCGCTCATCATTAACCTTAGAACTATTACCAATAGCAATGGCAAAACAAACTATCATGGAGGATGCCACCACCAAGGAAGTAGTAGTCCTATAGCCAGCTAGACCTTTATAGATAGTGAATTCAACATCTTTTTATCCCAATGGTCTAACTACGTATTGTTGGCACATTTTGGCCATTTAATGGAGCAACGATTTGTTGAGAAAAAAATAATACAAGCAAATGAGCATATTCGTTTTTAACACAACAATCTATCCTACACATTGTTTAGGATGAATAAAGAAATGTTTCCTCTTAGCTTGTATGCATGGGATCAATTTTCCCTAGGCATGTGAGCTTTGGTACATAAATAACATGAATATTGTCTTTCTTGATGGCAAATTGAAGACATGTTTAGTTCTTGTTGTGAGATTTCTGAATCATTCAATGATACCCTATGTGATGCACTATGGAAGAATTGTGAGGTACTCAAATTCATTAATGCTTTATGTATCACAACCATGCAAATTTTAGAGAATAAAGCTTTTGTAAAAAGTCAACCTTGGCCATATTCTAAATTTATGGTACGCCAAGCAGAAGATGAAAATGTACTGCAGGCACATGACGTTATATTAGAGAGGGCCAGGGAGAAATATATGCATAACATAATCACCTTGATCTCTCCATTTCAGAGGCTGCAGTCTTGAGCAGGTGCCGCGTTTCAAGTAAGAAGGATGATGGTTTTACAGGTTTTAAAGAGCTTAATTGAAGTTGGGCAGCTATAGCGATTCCACTCATTAGTGTTAGTTGTGTTATCTGTAAGCTGCACTGCAGCATCATCTTCAAGAAGCTAACAACCTCGTAATTTTATAGGTTTTGTGTACAAATTAACCTGTATAACACGGTTTGAAAGACCGCCTATATAACCATCAAAATTCCATGCCTGCACAGTCTGGAAATGGCAGCGAAATGACAGTAAACATCTAGAGACAATTCCCGTTCACGCATTGCGTCGAACAGCTGGCAGACAACATCTTCTCCATTCTCTCTGCAATGAAATCAATGGTGGAAAGTTTCATTCTTTGGCCTGGGCCATGATAGTCTGATGTGGGCAACGCTCAACCGCGGTGGAAAAGTCATATTCCTGGAAGAGGAGCCCAGTGTGTACATGATATTCTCGGCCTTCGCTGGTGTTATGATGGACATCGCGGCCAAATTTCACTCCGTTTCTGCAACGCCATGGACATGCAGTACAAGAATCCCAAGTTGGCTACGTTAATTATTTGAACATTGCCTTGGGGAGGTCGCCCAACGAGACGCGAATTGTGGAGCTCGGGAAACTAAATGGGCGTCTGCAAATATTGGTGTTATTGTTTGCGTAAAGTGTTCAAGCGCACATCGAAGCCTCGGTATTCATGTTTCAAAGGTGTTATCTGTTACTTTAGATAACTGGACAGATGAAAAAATCAATGCAAAGTTCGAGGTTGGTGGAAATGCTGCAGCAAAATACCACAATACGTTCGAAAGGACACTTGTTCACGTAACTCTTGCAAACATTAAAATTTCTGCATTGCCTTTAACTCAATAAACAACATGAACCTGCCGATGGAAGAGCCACTTGGGAAACGTATATGGATATTCATAATTTTGAGGATTCTAAGGCTACAATGAAGAAAGAAGAATGGCAATGAAAAAATTGTGAATGATTGGAGCTATGATCGGTGCTTTGTTTTTAAAATAAAAAAAATAAAATTATATATATATAACTATTTTGTAAAAAAAAGGGACAAGTATAAATTTTTAATATTTATGATAGTTATAATTAACTACTATGGTGGTTGTAACTTCCGGTTGCAACCAAATTTTAATTTTGTATGATGTTGTAACCACCAAATGGGACACTTGGCAACTATACCTATTTTCTCTATTGTAGTTACAATTAACTACCATGGTGGTTGTACCACCAAACACTTGTCAATCATAGCACTTAAAGCTATGGTGGTTACAACCAACCCCCATAATGTTTGTAACTAACCTCTACTTCTCAGGATGACTGTAACTACCTTGAAGTCACTATAAAAGGGCTTTAAGGGTAAAATTCATTTGGGAGGGTGGGTTGTGTGGTGGTGGTGTGTGGGATGTGGTGGGGGGAGGAATTAAGAAAAAGATATTGAGGCATGTAAGATGGTTTTTTAATTTATCAATTCAGCTACTTTGTTTTAATCCTACGAGTTCATTTCTTCCCATTTTGTTTTATTTGCTTAGCTAATGGTTTAGATAGTATTGTGCTTGGTATTTAATTTTGGAATTTTTCCTAAGTTACTTTTATAGCTCTATTTTTGCATAATACTAAACTCCTATTAAGATTTGTCATAGAAGAGCTTATGTTATTGGAAAGCCTCAAAAACAATTTAACAGTAATCTCGTAATGAAATTGCTTGTCTTAAGAATAGAGAATCTAGGAAAATCTTTGGTATTTTGATGGGACTAAAATAGCTTCTTTATTCTTTAAATTTTATTGCCTTTGTATTGCAATAAAGAAAGTGTCAAATTTTTTGAAAGCTTTGTTAAAGGCAATCTTTGACAACTATTAACTAGCGAAAATAGAGACATACTTTATTGTATGTGCAACAATTTTTGGTAGTATAATAAGATTTTCTTTATGAAATTGCTTGTTGAGTTTTAAAAGTTTTAACAATTTGTAGTTATTGAATTAGAAATAGCTTTATTTCGAAGTGTTTACTTGTATCAATTTATCTTGCTTAAATATTTGAGGCTTCACACAATTCTACTTTCTTTTCTTTTCTCTTACTAAGTCCATTGAATCTTGCTCTATTTTTAGTTTTCTTGTAGAACTTTCTCTCTGGGGAAAATTAAGAGTAGATTGGTAGAATTATGTTCAAACGTTTTTGCAAAATTTTATTTGTTACAAGTAGCGTACTATAAGGACTATATAAACTAAGTGATTGGACAAAATAGGAAACCTTTAACAATTCATAGTATTTGACAAAGATAGCTGAATTTCTTTTATGAAAACCAATTATAGTTTCATACACAACCCAACCATCTCAACATTTGCAACAACAAACACATACTCATGATTAGTTCATTTCACAACTACTGAGTCTATTTGAAGATATCTGGGCCATGGTGTTGCCAAAGACCAATAAGAACCTAAACCCTATTTGAAGAACACCTTCGATCTTATGACTCCTAAGGTCATGAGACTGTGAGGCCACCCCAATGTTGGCGGTTTGGTCCAAAACATTCGCCAACACCTATGCCTTTAGTCACTAAATTATCCTTTTGAATACGATCAACTCATAACATGTTATGCATAATCACCATCCTATGTCTCTCACCAACCATTACATCCTCCTTAGCACTTTCATATACCTCTTCCATCTTGCCACCTCCATTAATGTAGGGAGAATTGCAAATGCAACATCAAGGCCATGGATTTATGAAACACTGCCATCTCCATTACATTCTCAACCCCTTTGAGCCTACACTGAAGTTGTTGCATAGCTTCATATCTTGTGAGTGTCAGGTTGAGAAATGTGGGGTTGGCAATCTGGGCTCTTAGTTTAGCAACCTCCATAGCCAAGCATTCATTTTTCTCTCTAGCTATTTTGAGTTGCCCCTCCAATATGAAGTTTTTGTACCTTACCTCTAGCAACTTTGACTGGGTTGCAGTGATGTTATTTAGAAGGTCAAAGACATTTGGAAGCAGTTTCTTGGTCCCCACTAATTGATCCAAAAATTCCTTATGCTACACTACACTTATTCTACCACTTATAGTTCTCGTAGACGTCTACTCATCTTTGAGTGTAGTGATGTCTAGTGTAGATGCTGTTAGTGCGTTGAGCATTTTAGCAATCCTATTAGTGACCACTTCTACTTTTGTTTTCTGCCCCTTGTGTTGCATCACCAAAATAATTGCCCCTTCACCCTCCTCCAAGTGCATTGAGAAGGTTGCAGCATTTCTAGAAATTTCTAGGTGGCTGCTATTCTGTGAGACATACTGTGATCTCTCTAGCACTCAAATTCAACCTCATGGGCATTTTTATTCTTTGGGTTGAGAAAATGGTTTTTCCCTCATCCACCAGACTAATTTTTCGAGCCACCTCATTAAGGTAACTCATGGCTAGTCTATCTACAAATGGGTCCCCATCACTCATGCCTGCTCTTTGTTCTTGTTCACTTAAGAGCCATTCTTTGTATTTGTGTAACCATTGGGCAGTTGTAGTGATGTTTGGCACTATTTTTTGAGTGGTAGGTGGTGGTTTCTTGAATTATAGTTGTAGACATTTTATTCTTCATCATTTCCACCCAGTTGGCAGTTGGAACAATTCTAACATCATTGTTGGTGTAATGGACTATCCCTCCCCTTTGACAAAGTTTTTTGATGAGGCATGGGAAAGGGAGCGCCTTCCTTCCACATTCATTTTCCTTAAAGCACTTCTTCATCTCTAGATAGATTAGTTGTGGAAGGTTAATCAAAAATCTCCCATTTAGAGTAGCACATGCTCGAGCAGAGAAGGTAGTGATTTTGCTTAGTCTCACCATGGGATTAAGGTGGAAGGCTGCAATCTTATAATGGATCCTCTCTGCTAATGTAACTACACCAAACTCCTTGCAGTCAACACCATAACACTATCACACCCATTTTTTCTTGATACTCAGATCCACCTACATCGGGATCTTAGTAAGGTTCATCCCTATTTTAGGCAACCCAAGTGCTGTAGCAATAGCCTATGCCAAGTATGACATTGAGATGTCCTTGATCTTTACTGTTGCTCTAGGTTGCCTATTATTCTAGAACAAAAATGTCTCTCCCATGTACCACTCCCTAGTGGAAGTGATGATTAGCCACATGGGAGAGGCCTTTAGCTGGTCCTACACTTCTGTTGGTGTATGCTCCTAAGAAAGGATCAAAGTTTAACTCCTGAAGCATCGATTTTTGGACCTCCTTTTATTTAAATTAATTTAGGTAGGCCTCTGTTAAGGTCACCTCGAGGTTTTTTGGTTGCGTACACGCATCATCTTAATGGGAGCGTTCTATTGCTAGTGTTGCTGGTTCTAGAATCTATTTGATAAATTCCACTTTTACCTCTTCCTTAAGAGGACCTATGGCATGGGTTGTGAGTAGTTCTTCTTGTTGGGGCTATTCTTGGCCTCTTCCTATTCTAAGCTAGTTTTCCCTTGGTTGGGACAGTCTTGCTTCCTGTGTGTGCTTTCCTTTTGATGCCATTTGCAGTTACAATACATCAATGAATTAGTAGATGTAATGTGTAACTTTAAATGTTTCGAATAACTTTTCTAGTTAGTTAGTTACACTTTGGCTAAGGTTGGACCATGGAAAATTGCTTGTTTTATTAATTATTTATTATAATTATCACCATAGCTTGTTGGAAAGGTTTAACTCTTGTAATTTAGCATTTAATAGTTGATTTTTAGTTAAACCTTTATTGTAATTTAGTCATGTTATTTAGAAGATCAAAGGCATTCAAAAGCAGTTTCTTGGTCCCACCAATTGGTCCAACAATTCCTTATGCTACACTACACTTATTCTACCACTTATAGTTCTCGCGGACGTCTACGCATCTTTGAGTGTAGTTATGTCTAGTGCAGATGTCGTCAGTGCATTAAGCATTTTGGAAATCTTGTCAACAACCACTTCTATTGTTATTTTCTGTCCCTTGTGCCGCATCACGAAAAAAATTGCCCCTTTAGCCTCCTCGAAGCACATTGAGAAGGTTGCAACATTTCCAGAAATTTTTGGGAGTGGCTGTTGTTCTGTGAGACATACTGTGACCTCTCTAACACTTGAATTTGACCTCATGAGTAGTTCCATTCTTTGGGCTGAGAAAATGGTTTTACCCTCATCTATTAGATTGATTGTTTGAGCTACCTCATTAAGGTGACTCATGGCTAGTCTATATACAAATGGGTCCCCACCACTCATGTCTGCTCTTTGTTCTTATTCACTTAAGAGCCATTCTTTGTATTTGCGTAACCATTGGGTAGTTGTAGCAATGTTTGGCACTATTGTATGAGTGGTAGGTGGTGGTGGTCGCTACTCCTCTTCTTGAATTTTAGTTGAAGACATTTTATTCTTTATCATTTCCACCCAGTTGGCAGCTGGAACAATTCTAACATCGTTGTTGGTGTAATGGACTATCCCTCCCCTTCGACAAAGTTTTTTGATGAGGCATGGGAAAGGGAGTGTCTTCCTTCTGCATTCATTTTCTTTGAAGTACTTCTTCATCTCTAGATAGATTAGTTGTGGAAGGTTGATCAGGAATCTCCCATTTAGAGTAGCACATGCTCGGGAAGAGAAGGCAGTGATTTTGCTTGGTCTCACCGTGGGATTAAGGTGGAAGGCCACAATCTTATAATGGATCCTCTCTACTAGTGTAAGTGTAGCAAACTCCTTGCAATCAATACCATAACACTATCACACCCATTCTTTCTTGATACTCGGATCTGCCTCCATTGAGATCTCAGTAAGGTTCGTCCCTGTTTTAGGCAACCCAAGTGTTATAGCAATGGCCTATGCCAAGTAGGACACTGAGATGTCCTTGATCTTTACTGTTGCTCTAGGTTGCCTGTTATTCCAGAACAAAAATGTCTCTCCCATTTACCACTACCCAGTGGAAGTGATGATTGGCCATATGGGAGAGGCCTTTAGCTTGTTCTACACTTCTGTTGGTGCATGCTCGTAGGAAAGGATCAAAATTTAACTCCTAAAGCATCTATTTCTAGACCTCCTTTGATTTGAATTGATTTATGCATGCCTCTGTTAAGGTCACCTTAAGGTTTGTTGGTTGTGTAGATGCATCATCTTAATGAGAGTGTTCTATTACTAGTGTTGCTAGTTCTAGAATCTATTTGATAAATTCTACTTTTGCCTTCTCCTTAAGAGGACCTATGGCATGGGTTTTGAGTAGTTCTTCTTGTTGGGGCTATTCTTGGCCTCTTCCTATTCTAAGCTAGTTTTTTTTTGGTTGAGATGGTCCTGCTTCCTATGTGTGCTTTCCTTTTGGTGCCATTTGTAGTTACAATACATCAATGGATTAGTAGATGTAAAGTGTAACTTTAAATTTTTTCAATACTGATGAGACGCGGGTTGCACAGGCCGTGATATCGCGTACACGATATCGCATCCCCCGCAATATCGTGTACACGATATCGTAGTCCACCGCCATATCTATAAATAAGACGTGGCCCTCCCTTGTTTGGGATCCCAGTTTTAGAGTAGCAAAGCTTTGGCAGTTTAATCCCTCCAGAGTTAGATTTTTTCCCGTGTTTGCCCGTAGTGTGGTGAATGTAATTGTACGGTGTCTTTATTCGAGTGTGCCGTACTTGGACACGCACATGACCAACAATAAAGATCGAGATTACTTCATCATTGCAGCATTCACTTAGTTTATTTATTTGTTATTTATTTAATTTTATTTATTGCTTTCATAGCGCAGTGTGAGTACAACTTCATTACGAGCATCTACGGATGTGTACGGCTAGTCAAGGAATCGGTTGCTCATCGCAATTAGTCTCTCACCCTGAAACTCCTAGAAATAGAACGAGCATGACTTGATTATGAGTATTTAAGTGTGACTTCTCGGTAGCCGAGTGGTGTAGCTAGGAGGATCTACGCTTGGTAACCCAGTGGTGTATTTGGGGTCTGCGCTTGGTAATCCCAGTGGCGTACCTAGGCCTATGCTTGGTAGTCCCAGTGGCAGTCGTGCACGA
>MNCI01031253.1:74078-121304 GCA_015680685.1 Gnetum montanum
TCGCAAATTCTGAACTCGCGGTGGTAAAAGAAAGCTACCAAGGACAGAAAGATGTGGCAACCGACTTGGCTCGATGGCTAACAAAGTTTTACAAATACAAGGACAAAGCCAGAGCCTATGAAGAGGAACGACAGGTGTTCGCGGCATGGTATGTCAAAGCGAATCAAATGTTTCCGCAACTACCCTGTCCGTGGGAAGTGCCGACTCCATCAAACATTGGAGCATCAGCATGGATGACACAAGACCCTTGGACCGAAGAGGAGAAGCTCCAAGCTATTCTTCAGCGTCATCAACCTTCAAAGCTTGGAGCACGTGACAAAGGAAAAGCACCCATGGAGGAGCCACCGCCACCAAGAACTACATGAGTTCCACATTTTTGTAGTTGTAGTATTTTTTCTCTGTGTTGTGTCTTCCCACACTGTGGCATTAGTCCATTTCTTTTTCCAGTTAATAATCCCATACCTATCCACTATGTAATCACTGAAGCTTGTTCTCCTTATAACTCGAGGACGAGTTTTTATTCAGTTGTGGGGGTATGATGAGACGCGATTCGCACAGGCTACGATATCACGTACGCGATATGGCATCCCCTGTGATATCGCGTACGCGATATCGTAGTCTGCCGCCATATTTATAAAGAAGACACGGCCCTCCCTTGTTCGGGATCCCAGTTTTAGAGTAGCGAAGCTCTGGCAGTTTGATCCCTCTAGAGCTAAATTTTTTCCCGTCTTTGCCCGCAGTGTGGTGAATGTAATTGTACGGTGTCTTTATTCGAGTGTGTCGTACTTGGACACACACATGACCAACAATAAAGATTGAGATTACTTCATCATTGCAGCATTCACTTAGTTTATTTATTTGTTATTTATTTAATGTTATTTATTGCTTTCATAGCACGGTGTGAGTATGACTTGATTACGAGCATTTAAGTGTGACTGCTTGGTAGCCGAGTGGTGTAGCTAGTAGGATTTACGCTTGGTAACCCAGTGGCGTATTTGGGGTCTGCGCTTGGTAATCCCAATGACGTACCTAGGATCTATGCTTGGTAGTCCCAGTGGTAGTCGTGCACGAAGTCCAAGATGTGTACGGTTGATCAAGGAATTGGTTGCTCGTCGCACTTAGGCTAGATTAGATTTTCCTACCCTTTTCTTCCTAGATTAGCTTAGTTAATATTCTTTTCCATTACCTTCAGGAGTAGCATAGATTAGGAACACATCATACACCTCATCTAGACTAAACCATACGTGACATATGCAAAACTAGTCTAGGTGGGAAGACAGTGAACTGCGACCTAAGGCTAATTATCTAGGTGCCATAACTAGTCCATCTGCGGAGTTCAACCGGATCACGTGTGCAATGCTCGTTTCGTATGGTTGAGTGTAGGGGTACCTCACCACTCATCAAATACCTTTTCTTGTTAGTTAGTTACACTTTGGCTAAGGTTGGACCATGGTAGATTGCTTATTTTATTATTATTTTATTAATTATTTAATATAATTATCACCAGAGCTTGTTGGAAAGGTTTAACTCTTGTAATTTAGTGTTTAATAGCTGATGTTTAGTTAAACCTTGTGGGAGTTAGAAAAAATCATGAAATTTTTTTTTGTCAAAAATCGTACATTTGTGGCTCCCATGACAAAGAGCTTACCTTTGGTAGCTACAGGGTCAAAGAACAGAGTGATTTGGATAAACAGTTTGTGAGTTATGGGCTCTAGAATGTTCTGGGGTCTGAAAAATTGAAAAAATCCTTTGGCGTTTGTGAAAAAATGTAAAATTTTTTAATTAGGGTTACACCTATTTATACTATTTTTCTACCACATCGACGGGGCCCTATATATAAGGCCCATCGGCCAAAATTTTCAAACATCAATATCTTAAGTAATATAATGAAATTTTCAATTAAATTGGAATCCATGGAATCCCAAAATAATCAAGAATATGATAAAATCATTAAAAAATATATTTGAAAGCTCAAAAATTAAAAAATTTGAAGGAGAACATATTTAATGAATAAAATATGTAAAGAAGCACATGGTTTGATTCGGTTGCAAGAATGCCTAGGGATAAGGTACTTAATGAACTCGACCAAGGGATATGCAAGTGGATCCTTCCTATAGTAGGCACATGCATTTTATTTGTCCTTACATAACCTCAACCTAAGGAGTCTGTGGGCCTTAGAGGTGACTAATGGTTGACAAAAGTTAAGGATCAAAACCTGAAAGATTCTACCTAAGAATTCAAATATGTCAAACCAAGACATGGAATCAAGAATATGGACACTGGCAATGAGGTGAGTTATGGATAGCATAAATAGATGATGGAGAAGGTGGAATGGAATTCCAAAATAAGGTTGTAAGAAGTCCTTTTTGGATTTTATGTTTAAAATGACCAAAGAAGATCCATCGTTAGTTCAGACCAAAGCCAACCTTGTTCAATGATTTCACATTGTCNTGTAAGGGGTGTGCTTTGAATTCTCATCATGTTTTTTTTCTTTGAATTTGGATGCGAACCACACCATGCAAATAATTTATTTGACTTCCTATTTAGTGGTTAGAATATAACGATAAGAAGTCTATGAAAAATAATCAAGCACTCAAGTAAGTAGAAAAGTATAAAGAGTATTGAGTTCCCTTGAAGTCACACCCTATTCAAACCTTTGAATCCTTCCCAATTCCAAAAACTAATAAGGTCATAAATTTATTAAAATTTTATTTAATGAAAGGGATCTCAAACTTCCAGAACAAGGAAAATTATAGAGTTTGTGGATGGGGAGATGTCATGAACTCATTGCATGTTCCATGAAAAAGAAACCATGACTAAGCCATTGGTACAAAAATTCAGAAATAGAAATCAAATAGGAGAAAATTAAACATTAAGTACAAACCACCCTTAATAGCAACTATAGCACCATTGTGTCCTATTGGCAATAAAGCACTTTTATTAGCAAAAATTTGAAAACCACACTTAAACAAAGCAAAAAAAAGTATAGAAGACAGTGTGAAATATTCAATAAAGATTCAAATGTACTAATGATGGTATAAAACAAAAAATGGTGTAAAATGAAAAATTTAAAAAATCAATAAGTTGTAAAAGAAATAAATTACAAAATCAAAAATGTGGAGCAAAAAAAAATAGAAAAATTGAGGAGCCATCTCCCCCACGACTAAGTTGGAAGGAGGAGATTTGAAAAATTGAACATGGTTGTCCATTTGTCGAGGTAGTTATTGCACTGACTTGTCTTGGTTCTAGGAAAAGCTTTACTTATTAAATGTTAACCAACTATTTTTTATTTAGGCTTTTAGGTTTATAAATGGTCATGGCCCTAGAAGGAAAGTTTTCAGCAATTATATAAGGTCCTTCCCACAATGTTTGAAATTTTTTTTTTTTAGGGTACATGTGTGGGATTCTAGTAAAGAACCTTATCACCCGGTTGGAATTTCACTTTCTATATTCTTTGGTCATGTTATTGCTTATTGAATGCCTTGTGCACTTCATTCAAGGATAGGACCACTAGTCAATTTTCATCTAATACATTCATGTTGATCAATCTTTCTTTTTGTACTAGGCTTAGGTCAAGATTCAGATCACAAGCTATTGAGAGTGTATGGAGTTTGGATTGAATCGAGAGTGTTGGAAGTTTTTCATACACTAGCTTGTAGGGAGAGTAGTCAATAGGAATTTTCCATGTTGAGTGGTAGGCCCATAGGGCATCGTTGAGTTTTGTGCTCCAATCTCTCCTATATTTGCTTATGGTTCTTATTAGGATCTTTGTGACCTCCTGATTAGTTACCTCTGCTTGCCCATTGGCTTGGGGGGGATAAGGTGTTGTTAATTTATGTTCAACCCCCAAGTGTTGCATTAACTTTCTAAAAGTTGCATCTTTAAAATGGGTTCCATTATCAGAAATTAGTGCATGTGGCATTCCAAACCTATTTACAATATGTTGTTGTACAAATCTAGTAATAGTGGATGATATACAATTGTTGATGACTACTACTTATGCCCATTTGGTGCAATAGTTGACTACTACCATGATATATGCTTTTCCATTGGACATGGTTGTGATGGAACCCATGAAGTTAATGCCTCATATGTCAAAGGGATCCAATGGTTGAATCCATTGTTGAGGACCCTCCATTCGTATAATCATCCCACCATCTCATTGACAACATTCACAAGATCAAACACATTAGTGGGCATCCATGAAGATTGTAGGCTAGTAGTATCCTACCATTAAGATTTTTAGGGCTATGTGTCTTCCTACATAGTAGCCTCCGCAAGGGCCTTTGTGATCATCCTAAAGAATACATAGTTGATCTACATTAGGGATACACCAACGAACTAGGCCATTAGCACACACCTTATAAAGGTGTTCATTGATTTCCATGAAGTACTTTCCCCTATAAAGAAATTATTGATTCTTCCTAAAGTCTAGATCTTGTGGCATCTCCTGAGTGAGAAGGTAACTGAGGATGCCATCATACCATTTTATTTTGTGGGTACTTGGTCATTTACTGCTCTTGTAAAGAGGAGTTCATCTAAAAACTGATTAGAAAGTGGATTCTCCTCCTCTTTTTTATCCCATCTTAATTGAGAGCGGTGGTCAATGACCACATTCCCAACCCATTTTTGATCTACCATCTTGAGATCAAATTCTTGCAACAACATTTACAAGCCTTCTACGATGCCTATACATGGAACAATATTGATAATCGATGGCAAAAACTTAATCTCTTTCCTCTGACACTCGTTGGCCAAGCAAAAGTATGGTATAGGTCGTTAAAACCAAAATCAATCTGACGTTGGCCGACAATGGTAGAACTTTTCAACGAAAGATATCAAACCTATGCGAAAGTGTCAGCCTTGAGGAGACAAATCCAAGAATGGAAACAAGTGCAACATGAACCCTTGGACATGGCCTTAGAAAGATATTATGCACTATTAAACAACTTCCTAGGCCATGGGTTCTCCGAGGAAAGGCTAATGTACCATATCATTGATGGGCTCCGTAATGAAATGAGGGAGATCCTAGGGATGTACACCTGAGGTCAACTATATGAGCTGCAAACCCATCAACTCCAAGAGCTTATTAAGTGGATTGCAAAAGAAGAAGGAGAAATAGCCAAATGGGATAATGTTGAAAGTTCTCAACAAGACCAAAATCTTAGCTTAACAAGGGTCCATGCTCATGAAGAGGAGAAATCAACTCACTTCAAGGAGGTGGAATCATCTTTTCCAATCCTACAATCACTAGATGAAATTGAGGCAAATATCAATAAGATGACGGACTGGATACATGAAAGATGTGGAGAATATGCCAACATTATTAGAGAACAAACTATGCCAAATCTAGAAACAGGACAGGACACCACACGATAATCGAAACAAAGGGTAGACGAGAATAGGGATAAGAACTCAACTACCAATCATATGTATCAATGTAATATTTTCTTGTACGATCACCCCAAAGGTCAATGCCCGATCTTGTCACATTTCCATGAGCATTGTGGAGGAATGTTACATCCAGAGTTCATACAAAAATACTATGTCCAACCACAGTGGAAAAAACCTCAGTCGTGGGGGAGGCCACCGCCAACTAGATCATACCCTTTGTATGTCATAGCACCAAATGCTTATTATGTTCAACACCCTATTTCTCCAACGGGATCAGCATCCTCTACCTCACCTCATTGTTATCATTCTCCTAAGTACTAGCCATCCATGTCCTCTCCAACAAGATCACCACCTCATGTGCCTTACACTTCTCCTCAACCTCAATATTCTCATACTTCATCCCCTTCTACATCTCTGCTAGCTATGCCAGAAGATTTTGCACCACAACACCAACCTACAAACGTTACTTGTGCTGCTACTGTCAACAACAATGGAGGTCCTTCACTACATCAAAGACGTCCCTTCTTTAGACATGACAGTAAGAAGGGACAACACCATTCCAAGGCCACTACATCCTCCAACCCAACACAAGTCCAACACCGTGGTGCATCTTCCTCTTCAATCCAACACCTCATGTTACCTCATCAGGGCCACCAATTAACACTCCAACAATCATACAGCCCAATTAACACAGGAATGAAGAGTGACAAACTGATCCTTGTATACTATCTTCCAGTCACAAACATCATAGTGGGTCAAATCATTATCCGGGAACCACATCTTATAACTTGCCCCACTATGTCAACTCTAATCATGTGTGTGAACCCCAATGGGGTAAGTATGACCAAGTCCCAATATTTTCAACATGCAAGGATCCCCACCTTCAATTTATTAATTTTAGCCATGCTCAACTGTTTAGTTATGGGGAATATCCTCCATTCTAACAACATAGAATTAATAAATGTTTCTCTGTTTCTTTAATTTTTGAACTTTTTGTTTTCCAATTTTTCACCTTTTAATTTATTTTTTTATCTTTTTTGTCTTTTTATCTTTTTATAAGTAATCTCGTCCACAAATAAAACACTCATGTGGCTCGTTGGTTGAGGTGTTGTTCTCTTCTATCAAGTTTCAAGTGGTCAATTATTTGGACAGTGAACCCATTACACACACTCATCCATTCTACAAATAAGAGGTTTTGTTTGCAGGTGCAGTGCTATCCTTGACATTCTTGAAACTTAAAATTAATTTTGTGTTCATTGTATCCAGAATGAAAAAGGATAGACCAAGAGGGAATGATTAGGGTGTGACATCAAGGGGACTTACCGATTCTCTTTGGTGACGTCTATGGGAGTTATCATGCAACGTGGTTGTACTAAGATCCTTGTAGATCTAATGAAAATGGGAGTAAGAGTAATAAAAAAGGGCACTCAAAAATCAAATGCTGTTCTAGGGGGTTCCACTGGAAAGACATGCACCCATGCCTAAAGGTTGGTGGCTTCCCTGGATTCAGTATTCAAAAAGAGAAAAAAAAAATAAAGTGCCACAAAACAAAAGTCACTCCTCCCTTGAACAAAACGCCAAGTGATCGTACGCCTTGTTGTTTTGGTACTCTCATAGTTGCTCATCATGGGATGAAACAATGTGATGTCACTATTTAGAGGAATGGACTTGGTCCTGATCTTGGAATGCCAAGTTAATAACACCTTAATCATGCTTTACACGCAGGATTCATTGTGCCTTGAGTCAGTTACCTCACATCCCAATCTTTGCAATCCCTTTCTCTAGTTCATCTCATCTCGCTATTCATGTATTTGTGACTCGTGTCTTGTATAGCATTGAATTCATACCTCATCATGGTGGTATTAACATGTGTGTGTTTTGTTGCATTGGTATAGATAACATTTAACCCTTCTAATGCCTACAGACATCTTAAGGTGTGGTTACGCAAGGGCATATAGGTTGGAACTAGCTTTGGGGAGGATCCACTTGCGTGACTTTTGTAATTTGTACTTGTTGCATACCACCACATCATCTTATACCCTATAAGTACTTCATTGCCAAATCTATTCTTTTCTTTGTCATCATTTTATCAAATGTTCCTCAAAACCAGGTCCAACAATAAACTTTTAGGGCAACTTCCTTGAAAAATTTCTAACTCTAAAATCACACTAAGCAAAGGAATGCAACATTTATTAAATGGCAATGAGTAAGGTATGAAATCATTGAACTTTTTTTAATAACCTTACTAACAATTGATCTTTGTGTGATTATAGATGGCCCTAAAAGAATACAACAAGCAGGACCTTCTCATGGTGCAACCGAATGACCTGGGGAAGGCAGAGGTCAGGGCCTGAGCCTATTAAGAGGAACGACGACTATTTGCAGCATGGCATGTCAAGGCCAATCAAGTGTTCCTGCAGCTGCTACATCTATGAAAAGTGTCGAATCCATCAAACATTGGAACATCAACATGGATGGCTCATAATCCTCAAATAGAAGAGGAGAAATGTTAGGTGCTTCTTCAACGGTATCTATCTTAGAAGCCTGATGCACAGGACAAAGGAAAGACACCCATGGAGGAGCCACCACTACCAGGAACACCATGAGTTCCACAAATTTTTTCATTTTGTGTCTATGTCCAAATTTTGTTTAATTCCCCACTACGGCATGACTAAATTTCTAGTTAGTCAATAATCCCATACCTATCCACTGTGTATTCAATTGAGCTTGTTCCTCACTTTGACTCGAGGACCATTTTTTACTCAACCGTGGGGGTATGATGAAGTGTCATTAAGTCGATGCATTGATGGTGCTGCGTATGCATAGCCACTTCGACGGGGCCCCATTTACACAGCCACCTATCCCGGCCTATAAATAAGAGGGCCCTCCGCCTCATTTATCCATCCTTTGTTCATTTGTAACTAGACTCTTTCAGTTTTTTTCCATAGGAGTTAGAATATTTTCCCAATGCATGCCCGCAGTGTGATGCTTGTAATTGTATGGAACCTTTATTCGAGTGTGACATATTTAGACACGCACATGACTGGAAATAAAGATCGAGATTACTTCATCATTTCAGCATTCACTTAGTTTTAATTGTCTAGTTTAATTGTTAATTGTTATTGTTATTTATTTATTTCTTAGTTAATATTTATTACTTTCTTAGTTTTTTTTATTTATTTATCATCATTTACTATTCTTGTTGTTAAATGCAGAATGAGTATGACTTAATCACAAGCATTTAAGTGTGACTACTTGGTAACCCAGCAGCGTACCTAGGATCTACGCTTGGTAACCCTAGTAGTAGTCGTGCACGAGGTCCAAGATGTGTACGGATGATTAAGGAACGGATACTCATCGCACTTAGGTTAGCTTAGACTCATTTCCTATTGCTCATTAGTTTAATTAATATTATCTTCCATTGTCTCTAGGAGTAGCCTTAGTTTAGGATCATATCATACGCCTCACTCTGGACTAAACCATACGTGACAAAGAAAATACTAGTCCAAGTGGAAAGACAATGAACTGTGATCAACGTGTAACTATCTAGATACCACAACTAGCCTATCCACGGAGTTCGACCAGATCGTGCGTGAACGTTCGTATTCATATGGTTGGGCGTAGGGGTACCTAGCCGCTCATCACCCTTCATGTCCCGCCATCGCAGATACTCATCCTGATGTAGGATGAATGTGAAGTTAGGGACATATTCATCGAGATGCCTGTACACCACCCAACATTCTTGTGGCATCAGTGGGTTGGATACCTCTCTCCTATGAGAAGACATGTTGGATGTTAGATGGTCCATGTAATCGGTGTACCTTACTATTTCTTTTAATCCTCCTAGCATGGATAAATGTTTCTATCCTAGGTCCGTTCCAACGACGTGTATGATAATTTTACTAAGGTTAGATGGCGCATGTAAGACTAACAGTCCCCAGCAACGGTGCCAAGAATGAGAGGCTAGGTACCCCTACGCCCAACCATACGAATCATGGGCGTTCACACGTGATTCGGTCGAATTCTATAGATTGTAAGTACTTAACAAACACCAGACCCTAACTAGCAAAACCTTGGGTTAGAACGGTCGTTGTCTTCTCAATCTCACTTGTAATGTTCTAATTGCGATGGTTAAGTGGGATTAAGGCTAATAATTTTTATAGCTTTTTACTTATCTTTTGGCATCTAATTATCTTGGAAAGTAAGGCTAGAGTATTAAGTAATCTAAGACTATCTTAATCTAAATCTTAACTACTCCTAGCATAAGTATCTGATCCCATCTTCCAGGCATGTTCTGAGCGTTCCCTACACACTACTAGGTTACCAAACGTTAAGCGTCACTGGGTTACCAAGTGTTGGGTTTACGTTAGAGATGGTCATACTTATGGTCTTTACGAACTTATAAGAGATCGAAAGAGATTAAGATAATAATAACAAAAACTTAAGTACTTATTAAAGCATATAAATATTAAGCTAGATATGCATAGCAATAGCTAAGTCCAAAATGCTACAAGGAATGCTTGAAAGCTCGTCTTTATTGCCGTTCATGCCAATGGGCTCAGATACATCAGCACTTGAATAAAGAGCCAGACACCTTCTTACACCTACTGCGGGCACTTGGAAAATATTCTATCTCCTACAGAAACAAACTGCAAGAGCTTCGCTATAATTGACAAAAAGGTACCCAAATGAGGCAAAAGGCCCTCTTATTTATAGGCTGAAATAGGCTCCACGTAAACGGGGCCACATTGACGCATGGAAGGCTACGTCGACGGGGCCACGTCGATGCAACTGCATATACGCGGCCTAGTCAATGCATTGACTAATGACACTTCATCAATAGGTCTTGGTTAGTATCATTTCCAAAGGAACATATCAATGGATCTTGGAATATTGCCATTACTAACATCCTTAGTGGTCGAGGCACATGCATCATCAAAATGATAGGTCTTGACTATGCCTCACCACATACCAATTGACTCAATTGCTTAGTGTTATGATCTTGGCTAGTTTTCCATTCTTAAATGACCTTACCAATTAAAATTGAAAGTAGGAAATCCATCCAAACCCTTGTTCTTGTGGGTTGGGTTTCATTAAGGAACACCTTAGTATTACATGTAGATGGGGCCATCTAAAAGATTTGCAACTTCCACTACCAATTGAACAAACTTGATCACATTATATATTATTTTATTATATTCTAAATCCAAAGGATTTCCAAAATAGCCAAAAATTCCATAATAACTAAAATTCCACAAAATCTTGCAAATTGCCATTTATATCAAAGACTAATTCAAAATTACCATAAAATATCCAAGAAGTAAGTTGGCAAAAATCCCACATCATCCAAAAATTTACTAAAAACACAAATTGACCTAAAAAAAATACAATACAAATTTCCATATAACAACAATTTGAAACATTAAAAAATTCAGCAATCTTGACATAATAAGTAAAGTTGTAAAAAATAAGGAAGAATTAGAAAGAAAAAAGGAAAAAGAAAAAATTCATAAAAAAATAAAGGAACCACATGAAAAGGAAAATAAAATAAAATTTCTTACTATGTTGCAAGACCTTTTAAATTTTTCTTATAGGCTTTCCTTACTATGTTGAAACCTATGCATTAGAAATCTTCCATGAACCAAAATAAGACATATTGAAGAGCAAAATCTATTTAAAAGCAAAAGAACGACATGCACCATGACACATAGCCTTAATACATGTATATAAATAGAAGAAACATACTCAAAATTAAAGAAACTAAGTTGAAAATGGCTTCAAAACGAAGAAACTAGGTTGAAAATGGTTTCTATTTGAAAGAAACAAAGCTTTGGATGGTTTTTGTTTGGAACCAAAAAAAAAGAAAAAAGAAAAGAAAGCAAAATTCACATGGTGGTGAAGGAAAATGATATGATGTGTGTAGCTTTTTTATATATATGCTTTACATGTAACATTATTATTTTACTTTTTAATTTTATTTACTATTTTTTAAACTACCTTCACGTGGCTAACTTACTTTTTCAAATTGATTTTTTTCCAACTTAGTTTTAAATGTTTAATTTAATTTTTTCTAAAAAACATTTTCATAAGTTTATTTTTTATTTCTTTCTCCTAAGTAATATTCTCAATGTTCAAACATGCATATCAGGCACATATAGACTCCAAATCAAATTCCATTTGAATCTACAGGATCCTTATCAAGTGCACTATTTGTTCATACATTAAAATCATATCAAAGCATCACTCATCATAGTCATACAATTTATATGTAAAAACTTTCATGAAATTTTTAGTAAACTAAAAATATGATATCTCGAGAATTGTAACTCTAATTTTAGTGAACTAAAGGGTTAAAATTAGCATTTGATATGTTTCAGACATATTGGTCAAGTTAGATTCTAGGTAGAATACCATTGTAAGGTATTTTCTTAATCAAGCTAGTTTATATAATATTAAGCTATAATTAAAAATGAACTTAGAATTCTAGTTTGATGACAAAAAATGAAAGGGTGTATGACTTGGGTAAGGTTAAAGTCTAAAATGTTCTAAGAAAAGAGCATTATATAATGACATATGCATAATAAAGAATAAGATAGATATAACTAAATGTACATAAAGAATAAAATATGCATAACCAAATACCTATAAAGGCATGATAATTGGCAAAAAGAAAAACTTCCTAGGGTAATTGGATTTCAATACTTAATTATAAAATATATATATAATGTAAGATTGAGCTCCAATAGCAGTAAAAGAAAAGAATACAAAAATTTAATAAAATACTTTAGCAAGTATATTGTATTCACTGATGTCAACCAATAACAACAACAACAATAGTAACTAGAATAATATAATCCTATTATTTAGTCAATAAAATTAGAACTAACCTATTGAAATGAAATGCATCTGACAGTAGTAAATAATTGAACTTGTGCAAAATTTAGGTTGTGGCAATACACATATAAGCTATGTTGTTTAGGGAGTCTTGAAGATCAATGCGTACTATGTATTTCTTAGTATCCTCAAACTAAACATTTAAGAAAAAAATTTCATCTTTTCTTGTTAGATCTAGTGTTAGTTGAACACTTTGTTAAGTCAATATTTAATTTTCATGATAGAAATGTAATGTTTGTTCAATAGATTCTTTGGATCTTTGAATGTAATAAAACAACTTTTTTAGTGTCAATTTTACTATTCCATATCTGTTTACCTTGAGAAGAATTTGTTTGTTAGAATGTTTTATGGAAAGATGCTCTTTAGATGGTTGTGCATATAGTAATGATTTTCTTATGTGGTCTTGTATGGAAGACATGTTAATTGATGAAGCTGTTGAAGCCTATTTTTTGTCCATGTATAGATGTAAAGAAAAATCTTAAGTTGACCTTAGTTATACTTCACTCTTCTTTTGATACACTCAGTTGAGTTTTAGATGTCTAATAATTATTGTTAGATATCTAAAAAGAAAAAGAGTGAAGATGTGTTGAAGTTAAGTAATTAACTGTATGATGTTTTGATTACTTGAAACATTGTTCTACCTATTGAATGCGATGTTGGGGATTGTGTAGCAACCTTGTTTTTCTTAGTTAATCTTATGTTGGGGCTTTTGTAACATATTGGAATTTATGGTGGCAATGAAGTGAGAGTGTGAAGTCTCCTTTTAAGGGTTGTAATCAAATCTTCAAATTACGAAAAAGTTGTTTTTCTACTATGCTCCTTTTGGTTAATACTTCACAATTTGGCATTTCAAAGCATATGATAGTTACAAATGATTTTAAGAAAGTTTTAGAAGTTAATATGCTAGCAATTTTAGGGTTGAACCTTTAGAAATCCTATGTTCTTATGTGTCATATCTTTTGATGTCTTAGTCTCAAGTAAACTTTTATTAGCATCTATTGAAGCTCTAGATTCAACCTCTTCTAGGTGCTTTCTTGATGCTCTACCAATTTCAACATAGATGTCATTTATTCATTATTTTATTCACCCTGACAAATATTATCAAAGAAACACTAAGGTGGTCCATTGTGTTATCATGCTAATCAACCACCAATCATGGTAATTTGTTGTCGGTACCTTTTCAACCATGCTTTTGCCAAAAATAGAGAATCTTAGCTTTGGATAACCTACCAAACAAATTAAAGTCTAAGTGGTTGGATTTTGTTTAATCATGCCATTATCCAAAGTTTAATGATGTAATTCTTTTATTTAAAAATGTACTACATTTGCCAAGTACTTATGTTTTATGCTGAGTGGTCTAACATAATGTAACCCAGAGTAAATATGACTCTACCAATATTCTCCTCCTTACCTAAGCTCAAATTCTTGTATTTAATCTATCTATGCTTCATGCAATGAGCGGTGGGTGAGTCTAAGCCCACCTCTATCACCGTTTATACATGTGCTTTATGTGAAAGGATCTTGTCATCGTCTACTCATCTCGGTTTTTGGTTTCTGCTTGGTTGCTTTAGCTTTTATGCTGCATGATATTCTATCTTTCTCTAACTGCCTGGTTTGATATTCTATCTTTCTTTGTCTGCGTGGTTTGGCTCTCGTTTTATCTTTATCCTCATCTCGATGAATTTGAATGTAAAGGTACACGTGAATCGGCGTGCTATGCCGTGCAATAATACAATCCGCCCATTTGTTACTTGGGCTCGATGAATTTGAATGTAAAGGTACACGTGAATCGGCGTGCTATCCCGTGCAATAATACAATCCACCCATTTGTTAGTCCTTGGGCTCGATGGCATGACAGCGCTTTTGTCGTACATTGATGCATTCAAAATTTCTGCGTCGATTGTGAACCTGAGCGCTAAGAATAGCTGCCCACGTTTCTGCCGTGTGATTGCATGAATACGTTTCTTTTGTTTTGTTGCATTGTGTGAATACTTTTTTCCGATTGGTTGGATTGCAGTGTTGTATTAATTTCCATGGATTTTGAATTCATTGACACGACACGGACCTTGGCATTGACAGCAGCGTTGGCCTCTTGCTGGCCACGGATAAGCTTATTCTCATTAAGGTTGTCCCCAGGTTCATCGTGGTTGTCCCGAAAAAAGCAATATACCTTACATTTATGTCATAAGAAAAAGATGGGAATTTTGGCATTTTGCCTTTCCATGCTTAGACATGGCAACTATGAGTGTGGTCTTTACCTCCAGAAGTATTCCATAATATATCTTGTTTTGCGAAGAATTTATTTATTATTAAAGCTTTCTTACAAAATGGAAAAAATCTCATTAATAAGCCAATAGCAATAGCATTAATAGGCCAAGAAAACTTCTTTTTTATAGGGCAAAAGTAAAATTAGTTACAAGGCAAAGGAACTTCCTTTTTAAAGAGAAGCAAAAGATAAAAAGAAAAATATGAAAAAAGGAATAAAAGAATAAAATTAAAGATAAAATAAAATGCAAGAAAGATAAGAAAATTACAGTAGAGGTTAGAGAAAATGAGTGTTTTCTTGTATTTCCAACTTACTATCCCAAACCAAGAACATTTTAAATTGCTTATGCTTAGCAAAGCAAATTGAAAGTAGAGTGTGTGCCCATAAAATTAGAAGAAATATCCTATGGGCAAAATGATTTTGTGTTCAATGGTAGTAAATATTTCTTTCTTATTGTTGACGATTATACTAGAACATCATGGCTAACATTTAAGTCTGATAATTTAAATGTTTTAAGGCATTTAAAAGTATAGTTGAAACTAAAATAGGGCTTAAAATCAAAGCTATTAGGACTGACAATGGAGGTGAGTTCACCTCAAATGAATTTTATGAGCTATGTAGAGATTTAGGTATCACGAAATAGTTCTCATCAGCTAGAACACTTGAGCAAAATGGTGTTATAGAGCAAAGAAATAGAACTATACTCGAGATGATTAGATCAATGAATGAGAAAAATGTACCAAAGTACCTACAGAATGAGGTAGCCTAAATAGCTATGTATATCATCAACTGATGTTTGGTAAGGGCTAATAATGGTAAGACTCATTAAATGTGGCTTGAAAAAATAGCTAACATTCAATATTTCAAAATCTTTGGTAGGAAGTGCTATATTAAGAATCAAGATAGTTGTTGAGTGGCGAGGTACCCCTACACTCAACCATACGAATAAGAGCGTTTCACGCATGATCCAGTCGAACTCCACAAATGGGCTAGTTGTGGTATCTAAATAGTTATCCTTAGGTCGCAGTTCGTTGTCTTCCCATCTAGACTAGTGTTAACTTTTTCACGTATGGTTTAGTCCAGAGTGAGGTGTATGATGTGTTTCTATGCTAATGCTACTCCTGAAGACAATGGAAAATAATATTAACTAAGCTAAGAGAGAAAAGGTGAGAGAGAATCTAAGCTAGCCTAAGTGCGATGAGTATCTGTTCCTCAATCATCCATAGATATCTTGGACCTCGTGCATGACTACGATTGGGATTACCAAGCATAGATCCTAGGTACGCTACTAGGTTACCAAGTAGTCACACTTAAATGCTCGTGATCAAGTCGTACTCGTTCCACGTTTAACAGGAGTTTAGGGTAAGAAGATATTAACTAAGAAAGTAGTAAATAACAATTAAATCAATAATTAAGCTAAGTGAATGCTACAATGATGAAGTAATCTCGATCTTTATTTCCGATCATGTGCGTGTCCAAGTACGTCACACTCGAATAAGGATGTCGTACAATTACAATCACCACACTACGGGCGTACACTCGGAGGAAAAGGGTTGAGAGAAAGAACAAAAACTAGAATCAAAACTTAACTCTAAAAATTGATGCTTATCGAAGCTATCTACCTCTTATTTATAGATGAGGAGATAGGCTGCGATATCGCGTACGCGATATTGCAATTGATTAAAATGGCAATTCATCATACCCCCACAACTGAATGAAAACTCGTCCTTGAGTTATAGTGAGAACAAGCTCCATTGATTACATAGTGGATAGGTATGGGATTACTAAATGGTTTTATGCCGTAGTGTGGAATCAAAACAAAATTGAGACATAATATAATGAATGTGAAAGGAAATCCTACAGCTACAAAATTGGTGGAACTCATGTAGTTCCTGGTGGCAGTGGCTCTTCCATAGGTGCTTTCCCCTTGTCTTGTGCTCCAGGTCTTAGGATTTGATGGCGCTGAAGTATGGCCTAGAGTTTCTCCTCTTCGGTCTAAGGGTCTTATGCCATCCATGCCAGTGTTCCAATGTTTGATGGAGTCAACACTTCCCATGGGCAGGGTAGTTGTGGAAACATTTGATTTGCCTTGACATACCAAGCCACAAATACCCGTCGTTCCTCCTCGTAGGCTCTAGCTTTGTCTCTATACTCTTGAAAATCCACAAGCCATTGAGCCAAATCCATTGGGATAACTTTTTGTCCTTGGTAGCTTGCTTTCACCACTTCAAGTTCAGAATTTGTGATCTCCATTTTTTACAATAACTTCTTGCATTCTACAAATTCTGTTTCATATTTGTTGTAGGTTGGAGCTACCTATTGTTCGAGCTCTATCTTAGGGTGCCCTACTGCTAACATGGCAAGGTTGGCATATCGCAGGTTTGCCAACTCCATGTATTCTATCAGATCCTGAATTTGTAGGTCCTGGTTCTTAACTTTCTCCTAGTGGGCTAAGGCATATGTGTCCAATATGGCCCGCCAGTCAGTGTGTTGAGCACTGATAGCATTGATGTGGGCCCTGGCCATATGGATCTCCTTCTCAAGGATCTATTTGTACATCCCCACCTTGTCCCGAAAGTGCTCCTTTAGCTTTTCATGCCGTTTAGCCTCATTTTTCCACACGCTTATTTCAATGGTTGTCTTTTGGCAGATGGCATGTACCTCCTCGATTGAGAGGGTTCGATTCTCCTTAGCTAAACGGCTCATGTCTTGGTTGACCCTAATGAATTGTTCTCACAACTAATGGAAATGTTCTTCAAGAACATTCTTTTAGTTCTCCACAAAGGTCAACAGAAGGTTGTCGACAACAAGCTACTTGTTCTCCTCCTATAAGGCCTTAAGTGCCTTGATATGCACATGAGTTTGCACATGTGCTATAGAGGCATCCCAAACGGCCTTCTCTTTTTCTTTATCCACCTTCTTATTCTCCGTTAGTAGTTTGGTTAGTTGCTCAGTTTTGAAATTGTCCAGCTGATCTACGGGAACAAATTACAAAGGGTCCCACTATGCTGCTTGTAGGGCCACGAGCTGTTCTTGCAATTTCTACACCTCTGCTCCAACATGCTCGACCCTCACCTCTGTCAAGACCAGATTCCCCTTAGTGGAAATGAGGTCTGATTGAATTACTGTAACATCTTGAGGGATGTCAAACAGAGACGTCATTACTTGTCCTATTTGTAGCAATCGATCGAGCGCATCCTCATGTTCTGTAGGAGTCATCGAGGTTTTGACCAAAGTTTGAGCATCCTGTGCTCCTGTGAGGTCTGTCGGTGGCAAAACAGGTACATTGAATGATTCTTTAATGTGATGTGCGACCACTTTTATAGCTCCTGTAGCATCTTGGTGTTGCATGACCACCACAGTGGCCCCTTCACCATTTTCTAATTGCACTTGGAAATTTGCCATGTTTCCTGTGATCTGTTGTGACCAAGTACTTTTCCCTCCTCCTGTATGAATAGACACTTCACCCCTTGCACAATCCAAAGAAACTATGGGTTGTATGGCATCATCAATGACGCGGAAGAGATTTGCATCATCACGACTTCCCCAACTGACCATCTCAACAATGGCCCTGAGATGGCTTATCGATGGTCTATAATCTTGCAGCAGCAATGGTTGGTCCTAGCCTGTGTAAGGCCCTACTTCCTATTTTTGGCTAGGTCCCGTACTTGGAAGTTGGCTAGGCCCTACAAATTGAGTTGCAGTTGGTCCAACCGTCTGTTCTTTTTCTTATTCTGTCCCAGCATCTCACCAATGATTTTCCTTACAACTGGTGGCTTTAACAATTTAGCATATGAAGTATTTTGGGCTTTTTGGAGGACATCATTGGTGTATCCCCTGATACCAGCATGTCGGCACAACTTCCTAATAAGACAAGGGAAGGGTAAGGCAAGCTTCCCTGTCTTCTGTTCCTCGAACCGCCTTAGGATCTCTATGAAATATAGATGAGGCAGGTTAGCATTAACCTTCCCCATCAGCACTGCACAACCCCTATTTGCATAGGTTGAAATCCTTTTTAGGCCCTTTGTGGGGAAGAGGTGACACGTTCCAATTTTGAAATAGATCCTTTCTTCTATCGTCAACTCTCCAAATGTCTTATCCTTGCCATATGCCCTCTCCAACCAAACTCGTCGTGCATTAGGGTCTAAACAGGTGGATAACTGAGTAACCTTTGGCCCTATATTTGAAAGGTTTAATACTTCCGAAATGACCTGCATAGAGAAATCAACTGTCATACCACAGATGTCAATGGTGGTGCCTTGTTTGCTATTGTTCCAAAACTGGTACGTTTCCCCTAGGTACCAAGCACCACTTGCAGAGAGGATAGGCCATAAGGGAGACCGTGTGAGGTGGTCCCTAATAGCCTCAAGAGTGAACTCTATGAAAGATTCAAAGTTTAATTCCACAATCACTACAGTGAATGTGGATCTTTCGTGGATAACATGAACACAATCTTGGGGCAACGTGAGATGTTGTCCCTATTCAAGCGTTGTTGCAGCTTCTCCTTCTACCTACTCAGACTATATAGAAGCAGGGTCTTCTTGATGAATGAGAAATTATTGTTCCTCCTACTCTGCATGTTGTCCAGCAGGGACTTATTCTTCGCCTCTCCTAGGTTGTTTGCTTCCACCTTGAGCAGGACCTTCTCGTTGTTCATGTTTCGAGGCCATCTGCAATCACACAGGGCCAAGCGTTAGTAAGGTTGTTTCTGAAGTTAAGTTATACCTTACTACTTACCTTAACTAATTTAATTTATGTTATTTCCTTGTGATATTTTCCAAAAGATTGTAATAGTGAGTCCTGTTACTTAGGTGGTTTCCAATTTTAATTTCCCGATGTACTTGAACGGGTAAAATTATTTTCGACACAATTATTCTAAATGCTATAGCTAATTACCCTTGATAATGTCCTTTGGGTGATGATCAATTCCAAAAAATTTATGTGTCATTCGGTGTGTGTCCCTCCCCCATGACTAAGCTAAACACTCTGGGTTCAAGTAGGATTAGACGGAATAAAAATTGGAGTACCAGCGAGCGAGATATAGGTAGAGAAGCAAGGGTCTCACAATTGCAAGTTGTAGAGAAAAATTCAAAAACCTCCCCCACGTGAATTATGAGAAATGATGTTAAGTGTTGCAAGGGGGTTATGTATTTATAGGCACACAAGACATGATATCGTGTACAATACATCGCATACACGATATCGCGGCCCTAGGGATGTTTAGGCCAAGGGGAAAATGCCAAATGTTGAAGGTTTTTCTGGAATTAAAAATGGAAATTAAGAATGTGTGGGCACGTGATAAAGGGTCCTAGGGTAATTAGATGGTGTTGAAGGCACGAATAATGAGATATGAATGGACTTAAGCAATAAGGCCTCAGGTGGTAAGTGAGAGAAAAAGGGCATGTAATGGTACATGGGAACGTTGGAATTTAGAGGGACAGTAGTAAGGAAAGAATGTCATGAAAGATAGGTTGAGGGTAAGAAATGATGTGTGTGAGCGGGGTCATGAGTGCAAATTACAAAAATTACACAAGTGGATCCTCCCCAAAGCAGGTTCCAACCTATAATTCCCTTGTGTAACCACACTTAAAAGTGTCCATGGGCACTCGAAGGGTTAAATGTAATCCACACTGATTCCATAAAACACACACATGTAAATAGCATCAGAATGAGGTAAGAATTCTACATTACACACGACACAAGCTACAATTACACGAACAGTGAGATGAGATGGGGCATAGAAGGGATCGTAGAGATTGGGACATGACATAACTGACCCAAGGCACAATGAATTCTGCATGAAAAGCATGATTAACATGTCATTAACCCATTGTTCCAAGATCAGGACCAAGTCCATTCCTCTGATTAGTGACACTGCATTGTTTCATCCCATGATGAATGACTATGAGAGTACCATGACAACAAGGCGTATGATCACTTGGCATTTTGTTCAAGGGAGGAGTGATTTTTGTTTTGTGGAACTTTCTTTGTGTTTATTTTTTTTTCTCTCTTTCTTTTTTTCAATTGTTGATGTCACACCCTAATCATACCCTCTTGGTCCATCCTTCTTCATTCTGGGCTAAATGAACACAAAATTAATTTTAAGTTTTTAAGAATGTTAAGAATATCACTGTACCCTCGAACAAAGCCTCTTATTTGTAGAGTGGATGAGTGGGTGTAATGGGCTCACTATTCAAATAATTGATCACTCGAGTCTCAATAACATAGAACACACCTCAACCAACGAGCCACATGAGTGTTTCATTCATAGATGAGATTACTTGTAAAAAGATAAAAAGACAAAAAGATAAAACAAGAAACTAAAAGATGAAAAACTAGAAAACAAAAATCATAAAATTAAAGAAAATGAAAAATATTTATTAATCCTACTTGTTATTAAAATGAGGGATATCCCCCATAACTAAATAGTTGAGCATGGTAAGGATTAATAAATGAAAGATGAGAATCCTTGCATGTTGGAAACATCAAAACTTGGTCATACTTGCCCCATTGGGGTTCACACACTTGATTATAGTAAGCATAGTGGAGCACTTTATAAGATGTAGTTTTCGAATAACAAGTTGACCCACTATGATAATTGAGACCACTAGATGGTATGCAGGGATTAGGATGTTGCCTTCCATGGCTATGTTCATTGGGCCGTATGGTTGTTGGAGTGTTGATTGGTGGCCTTGATAAAGTAACACGAGGTGTTGGGTTCAATGCATCACAGTGTTGAACTTGTGCTGAGTTGGAGGATGCAGTGGCCTTGGAATTGTGTTGTCCCTTCCTAGGATCATTTCTAAAGAAGGGATGCTTTTGATGTTGTTCAGGTCTCTCACTGCTGTTGGCAATAGTAGCACAAGTAACGTTCAGGGGTTGTTGCTATGGTGCAGATATCTTAGGGATAGTTGGTGGCGATGTAGAAGGAGGTAAAGGATAAGAATGTTGAAAATTAGAAGAAGTGAAAGGTGCACAAGGTGGTGGTTGTGTTGAGGACATGGGTTGATAGTATTGAGAAGAACGGTAATGCGGTGAGATAGAGTATGTTGACCCAGTTGGGGAGACAAGATGTTGAACTAGATAAGCGTTTGAGTTCAGATGATACGAAAGGTGTCTCTAGTTTATGAGTGGCTACCCCCACAACTGGGATTGTTTCCATTGTGATCGAACACAATATCTCTGTACGAACTCTGGGTGCAATGTGTTTCCCCAATGCTCATATAAATGTAACAAGATTGGGAATTGGCCCTTGGAGTGATTGTACAGGAAAATGTTTCATTCATATATATGACTGGCAGTTGAGTTCTTATGTTCCTCATCCCTTCTTTCCGATTGTCTAATGATATTTTTTCCTGCTTCTCGGGTTGTCAAAACTCTATCTCCAATAATATCAATACATTATCCACACTTTTATGTGTCCATTCCAACATCTTATTAATCTTTGCCTTGACTTCTTCTAATGATTGTTGTATTGGCAAAGATGGTTCTTCCACCTTGAGATTGGTTGATTTCTCCTTTTTGTGATTATGGACCTTTGTTAAGTTGAGATTTTGGTCCCGTTGATATTTTTCAACACTCTCCCATCTAGCCATTTCTCCTTCTTTTGCTACCAACTTAATAAGCTCTTGGAATTGATGGATTCATAGTTCATATAGTTGACCTTGGGCATACATTCCTAAGGTCTCTCTTGTTTCATCATGAAGCCCATCAATGATATGGTACATTAGCCTTTCTTCGAAGAACTCATGGCCTAAAAAGTTGTTTAACCGTGCATAATATCTTTCTAAGGCCATGTCCAAGGGTTCATGTTGTGCTTGTTTCCATCCTTGGATTTTTTTCCTCAAGGCTGACACTCTTGCGTAGGTTTGATATCTTTCGCTAAAGAGTTCTACCATTGTTGGCCAATGTCATATTGAGTTTGGTTTTAATGATCTATACCATACTTTTTCTTGGCCAACGAGTGTCATAGGAAAGAGCTTGATTTTTTGCCAACCATTATCAATATTGTTCCATGTATAGGCATCGTAGAGGCTTGTAAATGTTGATGCGGATCTAATTCATAGTGTTCTAAAAAATTAGGGAAGTTGTTTAAATCGAGCCTGGGTAGACGGCTCTCTTTACGATGCCTACATGAGATTCGAACAGCCTCTTGTATTTGTGTTAGGCTTGTAGTGGCCAATAGGGGTTCATCGTCATCAAGTAAGTTATTCTTTCATGCGTTGGGATGATGTTGCATTCATTTATGTTTATAAGAAACCCCCACCTCAGGTTGCGTACTTCAATCTTCATTGTCATATAGTTTGTTGGTTCTCCAATGAACTTCCTCACTAGATGTGGCATTATTATAGTCTTGTAGGAGAGGCATGATTGTGAAGCTATGTGTGAATTCGTATGTGAATTTTTGTAATTATTTCTTTCTAAAAGATGTATCATTCATTCCTATACAGTGACCTTGTATGATATAACTAATCTAGATAACTAGCATCATCCCCAACAACGGCGCCAATGATGAGTGACGAGGTATCCCTATACTCAACCATACGAATATGAGTGTTTCACGTGTGATCCGGTTGAACTCTATAGACGGGCTAGTTGTGGTATCTAGACAGTTATCCTTAGGTCGCAATTTGCTGTCTTCCCATCTGGACTAGTGGGAACTTTATCACGTATGGTTTAGTCCAGAGTGATGTGTATGACGTCCCCCTATACTAATGCTACTCCTAAAGACAATGGAAAATAATATTAACTAAGCTAAGAGAGAAAGGGTGAGAGAGAATCTAAGCTAGCCTAAGTGCGATGAGTATCCGTTCCTCAATCATCCGTACACATCTTGGACCTCATGCACTACTACCACTGGGATTACCAAGCACAAATCCTAGGTACGCTACTGGGTTACCAAGTAGTCACACTTAAATGCTCGTGATCAAGTCGTGCTCGTTCCACGTTTAACAGGAGTTTAGGATAAGAAGATATTAACTAAGAAAGTAGTAAATAACAATTAAATCAATAATTAAGATAAGTGAATGCTGCAATGATGAAGTAATCTCAATCTTTAGTTTCGATCATGTGTGTGTCCAAGTACTTCACACTCGAATAAGGATGTCATACAATTACAATCACCACACCGCAGGCATACACTAGGAGGAAAAGGATTGAGAAAAAGAACAAAAACTAAAATCAAAACTTAACTCTAAAAACTAATGCTTATCAGAGTTGTCTACCTCTTATTTATAGATGAGAAGACAGGCTGCGATATTGCATACACGATATTGTGGTTGACTAAAATGGTGACTCATCAATAGTGTTCACAAGCTTAATAGTTGTTGTGAATATGTTTTATTTATTGGATATTCTAGTCATTCAAAAGCTTATCATTGCTTAAATTTAAAAACATTAAAGATTGTTGAAACACCTCATGTTAATATTGATCAATTATTAGAAGATACTAATAATCTAGTTGAGAAAGGTATGAAGGTAGATGACGAACAAAATGATGATGTCATTTTGGCATGTGAACAAGCGGATCAGATTGAAGAAGAGCAACTAGTTTTAACTGATGAGGTAGAAATAGAACAAGATGCTACACATAATTTTGGCCTGAGGAGAAGAACGCATAAGTATAGATCCATGGTAGATATTCACAAGACACCTATTAGACAAAGGACAAGGAGGAATAAAGTTGAAACAATAGATCATGGCTTATTAGTATGTTGTCTTGCTTTTTCCATTCCGCTGACAATTAGGGAAGCTCTTGGAAGCGAGGACTAGAAGAATGCCATGGATGTAGAGATGGAGCAAATTATAAAGAATGATACTTGAGAGCTAGTCCAATTGTCCAAAGGAGCTAACATCATTGGAACTAAGTGGGTCTTTAGAAACAAGATAAATGAACATGGTAAAGTAACCCAAAATAAGGCAAGATTAGTAGTAAAAGGCTTTTCTCAGATAGAGGGACTTGATTAACAAGATACATTTGCCCCAGTTACAAGATTGGAATCTATTAGAATGCACTTAACTTTTGCAGCTTATCAAGGATTTAAGCTCTACCATATGGATGTGAAATCAGCATTTCTAAATGAAGAAATAAAAGAAACAATGTCTATAACACTAAAAAGCCAAATCATGTGTATCAACTACACAAAGCTTTATATGGCTTAAAACAAGCACCTAGGATGTGGTATGCCAAGCTTGATTCATTTTTAGCTGAAAATGGGTATTTGAAAGCTCCTCTAGATAGTATCCTTTATATTAAAAAGAATAATATAAGGGTTTTAATTACTTAGATTTATGTTGATGACATAATGTTTGGAGGGATGAGCTGAATTTTAGGCAAGGAATTTATTGAAGTTATGAAATAAAAGTTTGAAATGTCTATAATAGGGGAGCTATCTTAATTTTTTAGGTCAACATGTTCAATATCTTAAGGATGGAACCTTCATTTCTTAGATAAAATATGTTCAATAGATGCTCAAGCATTTCAGCATGATAGAAGCTAAAACTTGTGTAACTCCTCTTAGCACACATGTATACCTTTGCAAGGATGAAGATGGAAAAAACATTGATGTTACACTATATAGATCCATCATGGGAAGCTTGCATTATGCTACAACTAACAGGCCAGATATAGCTTTTGCAATAGATTTGATTTCTAGATATTAGTTAGAACCAAAAGTATCACAATTGATTATAGCTAAAATAATTTTATGATATCTAAGAGGCACAACTAGTCATGGGCTATGGTATCCAAAAAATAGAAGTTTTAAATGACAAGCATTTATAGATGTAGATTGGTTAGGAAATAAAAAAGATCATAAATCTACTAGTGGGAACTATCATTTTCTTGGTAATAGACTACTATCATGGTTGAGCAAAAAGTAGAAATTTGTAGCGTTATCATCAGCTAAAGCAGAATATGTTGTAGCCTCACACTATTGCAAATAGATTCTTTGGATGAGGGAAGTATTAAAGCTTTTTGGTATAGCATTCTTTGATCCAATAATTATTGATTATGATAATAATGCCACTATTTTTATCTCTAAAAATATCATTTTTAATGATAAAACTAAACATATTGAGATTAAATACTATTTTCTCAAAGATTAATTAGAGTTGCAACCAGTAAATTGATCCTATATTTTATCTAAAGAATAGAGAGTAGATATATTTACAAAGGCTTTAAACAAAGAAAAAATTCTATATTTAATGGCATTACTGGGTGTAACTTCTTTACCCAAACATTCATAAGTTTATAAAAATCCTAGTACTAGTTTGAGGATTTATAAGCTAAGGAGCTTTATTGCAAGGGGAGTAGGTAAGCTTATATTAGAGGGGAAATAAGATACTTTCAAGATGTAGCATCTCTAAGAGGTCATTGGTAAAGTACAGGGTCTAAATATATTGTTCTACATAACCTCTCCTTTCTTTAGGGGTTTGGGATGTCAAAGGTCTCTATCTCTCTCACTCTAGACATTCTTGCTATTTCTGCATCATAATCCTTTCCACCACCTTACTGAATTTGTCTTAGGCCTTCCACTCCTTTCTTTTTCATTCATGCTCTATTTTAGATTGAATGTTCACTAATGCTTGATCTCTCTCTACCTTAGCTCTTTTCAGCACTTCCCAAAGCTCTCTAAAATCCTCTTGATTCATCCAAAAGCTCTAATGAATATCCATAGTTATAATTCTTTCTAAGTTGCTTCTTGTATTTCTTATCTATTCTATGTTTTTTATATTTTTTTTCTATGTTTGGTTGTCCTCTCATTAGCACATCTCTATCTTGAGCTTGATAGTTCTCAGATCAACAAGATCAATGTGTTTTCAATTAAGCTCTTATGTGTATTGATTGTTTATTTTTATCATCTATGTTCATCTTTGTATTTTGAACTTAATTTGTTTAATGACAGGGGAGCTTCCTTTTTTTCATTTTTTGACAAGAAGAGGAAGAATTAGTGTGTGATGATGTGAATGTGTTGTTATGTGCTATTTTTTGAGAAAGATGATGTGATTATGTATGTGTTGTTTTATTAGAAAATAGAAAGATGATTTCTTTTCATTCTTAATGTATAAGTGTGCAACATTTCTCATCTTACTTTATGCTTGGCTAAGTTATTTTTATCAATTTTAGCTATTTTAAGTTATAGTGTTCTCCTGACTACTTGACTAATTATGAACTGTGTGTATATGATCATTTGTACTACTTGACTAATTATGAATTATGTGTGTATGATTAGTTGGATGTGGTGTTTAATTGATTGATTATGTTGTAAGCTTGATTGGTACAAGCTATGTTATGATGATTATTTACTCATCTTTAATTGGCTATATGATTCTCCTGCTTAAGTTGATGCTTGTTGTTAAGAGCTTGCTAAGTTCTCTAATTACAATTTGTATGTATGAGCTGAGTTGATCTATATGGTGATTCTAAGCTTGAAACTATTTTAAGGTTAATTTTATGTGTCTAGCTATGCATGATCTTTCTCTTGTTTAAGCTTACTTTGTAAGCTCATCCAATCTCAAAAAGGAGAAGACTATTATAGACTTTGAGCTCTGTTGCAGGCTTGGCTTTAGAGTGAATCTTTCATGTTACGTGGATTTGAGCTTTCATCTTATCTTTTACGAGGAAGTGTTTGTTTGTCACATCAACACATAGAACTCACTTGTAGAGCCATTTTTTTGCTTTTACTTATCTTGTCCAAGATGACTCTTTTAGCTCAGTGTCATGTGCACTTGAATAATTTTTTTAATCTACCTTAGCTTTTAATTTTAGCTCTACAAAAATAGCTCAACTTGGTTCTACCACATTAGCTTTTTTATGGAACTTAGTGGGGCTAGGCTTAAATAGATTTTAGAGCATGTGCATAAAATAATTTTAATCTAGCTTAACATGTAGAACCAATTTGTAGAACCATGTTTCAGTTCTACAAAGGAATAAGAAATAGCTCTTCCATGTCAACTCAAAATGAATGTACTAAATAAAACTAGCTTATAGAATCATTATTTTATCCTATGAAAGCCTCCTTCAAATAGCTCTACCATGTTAGTATTTTTTTTCTTCTTTTATACACACAAGATCGAATGAAAAGCTTGTCTCTTTTTATAACTTCTTCAAAACCAATTTTTGGTTTTACTAAGCACCCTGCCACATCAACTTGTAGAACCAATCTTTAGAACTAGTTTTTGGTTCTACAAAACTCTTCTAAAATAGATTTTACATGTTAGTATTTTTATTGCATGTACAAGGAAGCTTATATTTTAAGAAATAGAAAAATCATGAACATCAAAAAGCTTCAAATTTTCTTTACTGAGATCACTGCCATATCAGCCTAAGCAGAAGAAAAGCCTATAACAAAGAATATAAGTTGGCTTTAATAGCTATCTTAAAGCTAAAACAAATTTAACCAAATTTTTATTTTATACAAGCTACATTGGAAAAACTATGCCACATCAACATAAATAAAAAGGGGTAGTATAATCTATTTTTGAAAAGAGCTATTATACAAAAAGCTACAATCTATAATATTATGAAAGCAAGTTGAACCTTAGTATTGGAAAGAGAGAAGTTGTTCATTGAAGCTTAAAGAGTCGTTATCTCTAATATAAGCAAAGCATGTTATTTCCATGGGAAGTGAAGGACCTATTAGTGCCAAAAATGAAATTACAAATTTCTTCCTCCTCTTCTAAGCTTTTAATTCTCACCTCAATCTTATACCAAATGTAATAATGGGAGCTAAGATGTAATGGATACATATTTTTCTTCTTTAGCTACTCTTCTCAATGAATTGGTAATGGTTACAGCCTATTCCTTCTCATGCTTCTCTAGCATATTAGCAACAACTTGAAGAATGACTCTAAAAATGATTAGAAAAAAATAAAGCTCTATAGCTTAGCTTTTCTAATTCTGGTTTTGGCCTTGTGCTTGAACTATAATTTCTTCTTCTCAATTTCTCTTTCTATTTTTTCTCTGTAAAAACTCTAATTTATTTTTCTTAGAAAGCTTGAAAAACTCTTGCGTCTCTATGTTAACACAAGGTAGGGTATTTCCTCTTCCTTTGTGCTATGAAAGTGAATTTCTATGACTTTGAGCCTAGTGGTTACACTCAGTCCACGATTGTAAAGGAAGCCCTGTAATTTTTTTATTAATAGAATTACTCTACTCCCTAGGATCTTAGGAGAGTTCTATGGTGAAGGTAGGCTAGCCAATCTAGTAGCTAAACCACCTTAAAAGCTCGATGCCTATTTTCTGCATTAAGTTTCTTTGTGGCTTTTACTGGTTTTTCTGCCAATCTCTATTTAACTCAAATTTATATAAGGTCCTAATTCACCCAGCTCCTCTCAATGCCTTTAGCTACATCTAGGAAATAATAATATCTACAAAGTCTAATGAAGCTTTACTATAGTGGTATGATTTTTCTTGTGAAAAACCAATGGTACAACAAATAAGGTTGATATAAATAAAATCCTTTTTGCAAGAGAAATTTTATATTTTAGATGTTTTTCATTGTAATATTAAAAGTGAAACTAGATTTGTACTATTTTGATTGAAACCAAGCTATGTTAGCTCTATTAATTTCAAGTTTGTATTATGCTTGCTCTTAACTTGATGTTGCTTTTTCTTGCAATATTAAAAGTGAAACTGGATTTTTAATCTTTTGATTGAAACTTAGCTATATTAGTTTCAAAGTTCCTTTTAAGGTTGTTCATTCCTTTTAAGCTTGATCATAAATCAATGCTAGGTTTGAACCCAAAATAATTGAAACATAGGTACACCTCAAGATTTATAGTAGTTTATAACTTAGTACTACCTCTTAGAATTGAACTTGTAACAAGACCCATACCACTACGATAACACATCATTCATGAAAAAAAATAAAGAACCTCTGACTTCAACGATGTGCTAAACATTTGCATTTGTAGATGTGAGGTACTTCTAAACTTACTAAATGCATTCATACACCAAAAATACATAATGAAATCTCTTTTTAGTTCATGAAAAATATAGAACCATATATTGCCATAAAAATATGCTGCAAAAAAAGAAACCATATTTATGAAAAGTATTTGAGATAAATAAAACCACATCAATGTGATATAAATGAAGCCATATTATTGTGCTAGCAAATTTGTGGTGAAAGTATCTATCATTGTTGTATAAATAATACAAACTTGTTTCATTTGCATATTTTGGAACATCTTCTAAATAACCTCACATTTTAAAACTATTCTAAAATGCATTTGAGTGGTCTCATATTTTTTGATGCACCATATCAATGTGATATAAATGAAACCATATTATTGCGCTAAAAAATTCATGGTGAAACTTGGTGTGGCCAACCTCACCCATGCTATCACATAGGGCCATGATCAACAAAACTATCCTATATAATCATATATTGTTTCACAAAGTAATGTTAACATGTGGGAATGTGGTACAATGTACGAGAAGGTGAACCAATGTGCAGGGAGGTGGACCGACATGCGGGAAGGTGAATTGACATGTAGGAAGGTGAAACGTCACTAGCAGGCGACTATAAAGTAGAGAATGAAGATGACGTCAAGAGGAGGAGAAGCAAGGGCCTCATTAACAAATCAAGCTCTCTTCTCAAACAATTGCATCTCTCTCCATTGAGGTGCACGTAGATAGGCAACGAGGTCTCTAGGGGCTAAGAAACTAGTGAACAGTGGTTTTCTCTCTTTCTCTTCTCCTATTTTTCTTGGGTCGACAACAACGTAGCTAACGTGCATGAACAATGGACATGATAGGTGATTTCTGCAGCCCTATTTCTTTATCTTGACAATGAAATGATGACGATAGTTAGCTATAGCAGAGCTGCATGGACAATGGTTAACAATCTCAACAGGAAACTAAGAGGTGATGGTTTTCTTTTTCCTTTTCATGGCAAACTCATGATGATGGTAAATGTAGGACTAGAGATAGCAACATGTCTATTGGCACATGACAGTGGGATCTAGCAGCTCATTCTCTCTCTCTCTCTCTCTCTCTCTCTCTCTCTCTCTCTCTCTTTGTTGCAGTGTTGTAGTAGTTAATAGCAATAGTTACAGGTGCAATTTCTATAGTTTTGTTCTATTTTTTGATGAGTGGTGCATCCATGGTAGGCTTCTCCAAACAAGGACCCTCTCTCATGCCAGCGATGGGGCACATTCTGTCTATGTGTTAGAGACATGTTAGTAGGCCCCTTCATCCAGCCTCTTCTCTCTCTCTCCCTCATCTGGTAGCTATAGGCAATGTTGGTTGCAACAACATCCATAATGGATCGGCGACAAATGGCAATAGCAACTGGGAAGCAAGGAAAATTTATTTTGGTTACCTTTTGTATTCTTGAATTTGAGACACTCATTCCAATTAAAATTCTTGTTCTTTTTACTCTTTTCAAAAGGCCATGTAGCCCTCTCTAGTTGAGACTATTCCCAGGTTTCCATACCCATATGGGAGGCACCCTAGGCAATATTCTCCTCAAACAAGTTTTTCCCCAAGTGTTGGTGTGACCAAAATTTATGCATCAACAAAACTATATATCACTATTGTATAAAAAATACAAATTTATTTTATTTGTATATTTTTGGACATCTTCTAAATAACCTCACATTTTAGAACTATTCTAAAATGTGTTTGAGTGTTCTCATATTCCTTGATGCATAGGTTTTCCCTTTTCAATAGCATAGTATCAAAGCTAATTTATGTTCTAAGCTTCTCTTTGAACATCCATGGCTTAATTTGATGTAGAAGGATGTATTAAGGATGAGGAGTAGGACTAGTACTGTCTAGAGAACTTGATTTGGCCATGCCTAAAAGATAACAATACAAATGAAAGAACAATGAGATAATAGATAAGAGATTTTATTGCTATATTTATTTTCTTTCTCAATTCTAAAATACCTTTATAAGTTCATTACTACATAGTACTTACTAATAGTTAGTCTTACAACCTAATTAGGAGTATGCACATTTGTATTTAAAAGCTTTCCTATCAACCTTGTATAAGATTCATTCACTAGGAGATGTAAGCATCCCTATTATAGTAATTTATCTATGCATCAAATGAATCCAATTCTTGGACACGAGTAATCAAGGATTCACTATTTAATTCGTATTTGGATACATAAGCATATGCAAAGATTAGGGATAGGTTCATAGGTGAGGACATGAATTAAAAAATAATAAAATATTTAAGTTATATTTTTTAACATTTTACTTTTATTAAATATTATATTTAAATTAAAAGTATTCACATAGAATCTTATGATTAATGCTCCTACTTTTGGTACGCACAATATCCAAGAATTTAATGGGATTCATGAATCCCTAGTGCATAGTTTTTTATGTGATTTTTCCACTAATGTTTGGTCTACCAAGATCATTTTGTCTCCCTAAAGATATCACTCTTCTATACAGCTATATCCAACATCTAGACACTATAACTAAGTAGTCATATAAAGTCTTTGATGAAATATTATGTGAAATGAAGAAAATGGTTAAGAAAATAAGTAACAGCTATCAATTGATTGATCAAATCATAATGCAATATAAAGAAACCAAAAATAATTGAACTACATATTGGAAGTTTAAGAAAAGTAATAACATTATAAGTCACATGCTAATAGATCTTAGAGAAAGTTAGAAACAAGGATAATCACCTAGAAGTTGAATGTTCATCCCACCAAGGTAGGGTCCTTAAGGATCGATAGATGAATGAAAGCCTAACCACTTTTCAGTGGCTCCAACCAACCTTAACCCCAGGTTTTATGACTTGAAAAACAAGCACCTTATTATTACTCCCAATGATATTAAAAATACCAATCTTAAAAACATTATCTCCTAATATTATTAAAAATTTTACCTCTAAGAATGTGTTCTTACTAATTTAAAATAAATATTACTATACTTGTATCCTTTGTAATTAAAAATTTTGTAAACTTATCCAAAACTACTTAGTAACTTTGTGAATAAAGTTTTTAAATAGTATTTCATGTATCTAGTAAAGATTTTAGTTTTTAGTTTCAACATAAAGTTAAATTTGTTCCCTATGCATCATCTAATACCCATGTTGCCTTGGCTAACAATGGCAACTAAAAAAGAATTAGATAATGATTAAAAATAATAATGATGATCCTCAACTTTATGAAAAATTTAGTACATTGTTGCTCATACTAAATTGGAATGATAAATGTAGATTCCTTTCATTCATCTTTGTATACATTTAAATTCATAAGAATATTCAACAATGTAATTGTATCATAAATTCTCACAAGTTGAACTTAACTCCTAAAAAAATCACATTCTTCAACTTCTACCTATTTATATAAAATTTAAAGATGCTTTTCCTCATGACATTGTTAAAAACAACCCAAATCTATTACATGATACTAAAAAAACTTTTGAATCCTTACAGTTTAGACTTCTCTTTAATCCTTTGAAGTCCTCTCAAATACTTTTCACAACAATGCCTCTAGAGTCTTTCCAATTACTTTGAGATACTTTTTCATTACAAGCATCCAATTTCAAGAGCATTTTCATAAATAAAACCTATTTTATTAGTTATTTTTATATTTTTAAAGTGCTTTGATTTTAGTATTTGTCTTATAATCTCAAACTAACTTATTGAAACACCTCAAAATTTTGGGTCTCAGTATCTCAACTACAAATATGGCTAAGTGTCAAAATAGTGGCACTTTGCCCATATTTTTTAGAGTGTTGAGTGTAGTCAGCTCCAACTACCAGATTTGCAAAAGTTTTCTAAGTGTTAGAATGCTAACACTTTATGTAGATTCACATGGCATCCTATTACGCTGCATAGCGTAGCACCATGTCTACTGCAGCATAGCACCCTATCACACTACATAGCATAGCACCCTATCACACTACATAGCATAGCACCATGTCTATTACAATGTAGCACCCTATCTACTACAGTGTAGCACCCTATCCAACATTGTAGCCAGCATCCCATGTCTCGCACGTAACATGGGATGAGCGTGGTCCCACCCACCACACTGCCACATGGCACTTGATCCACGTTTTGGGCTAACCCTAGCCCTATAAATACCCCTACATTCTCTTCTGAAAATAAGGAGGGAGGAGGGTTGGCATTCATTTCTCACCAGTAATGCAGTTGGCACTTCCATTTGGCATTTGGCACTTTGGCATCTTGGCACTTAGCTCCATGGGCAAACGAGACCCAAACCACACTACACTAGCAAAAAGGCACAGCTACATCACATTGTACATTGCATCCCCATTGTAGTCTTGTATAACATCGCATGGTACACCATGGCTATCAACCTAGTAGGCACATTTCAACACAGTGAGCACCAAACTTCACAGCTTAACACCATTGAGGCTGTGACTACGCTTCCACTACGCCTATTGTACACTATGTATCCCTTTGTGAATCAGCTACGCTCCCTCTTTTGGGGTGGTGCACTACTGTTCTCAAATTTTTTTGCATTTCTCAAGCATTTCTCTTTGGCATTTAGCATAACACTTGTATTTTTCCTATGTTTTCATACATATTTTCATGTTCATGTCATAGTTCTCAACCCGAGACACCCTGCTACGCTCTAGCTTTTCCAGACCTGATGCTCGTGCATAATGTAGTATAAGTCCTTTATGCACACACTCATTTTAACACCACGTAAGTCCCTGTCTGATCGACAAGACTGTTCAAGACATCTTGTTTCCGTTTTCTCCAACATGGCCCTCTCACAGATTTGGGATTAGGCTACACCCTTGGTGACCTCTCGGTGTTCTAGCCACCAATGTTTTCGGATGTCATAGTTTTTGGTGCTAGAAGGAGGGCCTGAGCCTCTGTGTCTCTTCCATGTATCATGGGTAATCCTGCATACTATCTGTACCCCATTACCTATAGCTTGTTAGCATAGATGTGACACCCCTGTGGTTGTCTATGCACTAGGTTGTGCAGATTGGTCACCACAACAATTCCTCTGGAACCTTGTAGGATGAAAGCTCTAAACTATCTACTGTACTACACTACCTATCGACTGTGCTATGCTACCTGCGTCCCATGTAGCGTAGTAACCCTATCAGTGTAGCGGTTCCTAAACCGTCTACAGTGTTACACTGCCTTTCTACTGTGTTACGCTACTTGCATCCCATGTAGCATAGCGACCCTGTTAGTGTAGTGGTTCCTACACTATCCACTGTGTTACGCTACCTATCTACTATGTTACGCTGCCTACATTCTGTGTAGCATAGCGACCCTGTCAATGTAGCGGTTCCTACACTGTCCACTGTGTTGTGTTACCTATCTACTACGTTACGCTACCTGTGTTCTGTGTAGCGTAGCAACCTTGTCAGTGTAGCGGTTCCTACACTATCCACTGTGTTGCGTTACCTATCTACTACATTACACTTCCTGCATTTTGTGTAGCGTAGCAACCTTTTTAGTGTAGCAATTTCCTAAACTGTCTACTGCATTACGTTGTCTGTCTACTACGTTACGTTGCCTACATACTATGTAGCATAGCGACCCCAACAGCGTAGCAAGCTCTAGCATAGTGAGCATACAAAGCTCTAGTGTAGCGAGTGTACGAAGCTCCAGCATAGCGAGTATAGCACTAGAGTTGGCCATTTTTCACAGTTTTCATACTTAGCATTTTTTCTACATTTTTATACTTAGTATTTTTTTTGCATTTTTACACTTAACCATTTTTCTATATTTTTATACTTAGCAGCCATTTTCCTACTATTGGAAAACTTAGTTACTTTTTTTTGTAGTTTTCAAAGTTACCCATTTTCTACAAATAGCAACTCTCACAACCCAATCTATGAACATGAATCTAGATCAACCTTCCACTTGGTGTCTAACATATTTGACACTAGGATCCAACCAAAGCGTTCTGCACTAAGCCATAAATAATACAATTTTTTTATGCCAAAATCCAAGTAGCATTGCTAGTGGATTACCTTGGTTTGGAGGCAAAACAGGACTACGAACAAGTCCACCAAAACAGACGGGAGTACAACTCCTCCTTGTTTGACATAATCCCACTCACAGAGTCCTATCACCAGTTGTTATCCCAACTCATCCGTGCAAACAAGAATGATGCAAGGACAACCTACGAGGAATCCTCACAAAAGGAAGAAGATGAGTTTGAGGCCCACCCCGAGCATGAGATCCCCCTCTACATCGTCTTCCAATGACCACTCCCTAGTACAGCACCTCCTCGATTTGGTCCACCCATCCTCTCCAAGATGGGAACCATGCCAATTCAGCCTTACTCATAAGCAACTAATGCATTTTCCCAACACTATGCTCATGCAAGGGCCACCTCCCAATCCTAGACAACTCAGGAATCCTATGTCCCGCCTATCTCATTGGCATCTATGATGTCCGTCCAACCCACTCATGTGTGGCCTACTTCAATCACCACACCCATCGCTCAACCAACACATCAACAACTATCTGCTACGATGTTAAACTGGCAATAGCCATCCACTACAACATTAAACTAGCAACAATCATCCACTATGACGTTAAACTGGCAATGCCTGTCCGCTATGATGTTAAACTGGCAATGCTCATCTGCTATGACACTAAACTAGCAACGCCCATCTGCTACGATGGTAAACTGGAAAACTCCACAACCAATAATTCTATCCTATGTTATGCAACCAACCCAAGCCTAGCTAATGAAACTAGCTAGCACATCCCCAAGCTTGGATTAGGCATTCCAATTGATCCAAAGCTTAACATAGGAGATTAACCGACTCAAGGCTACCTCCTCCAACACCTTCAAGGTGGTGGACTTCTACCAAGATGATCCCATAAGTCCTATAGTACCATCTCTAACTCTTCCAACTGGGGTCCAGCTACCACAATTCACAAGGTACAATGGTGAAGGGGATCCCAATGCACACTTGGTCACATTTGGATGTAAGTGCCTACTCCTTCAAGCTTGGCCACATGCCATCATGCGTGTGTTCCCCATGTCACTCACTAGCAAGGCCTTATACTGGTATTTCATGCTACCCAAGGCCTCAATCTCCTCTTTGGAGGATCTCATAAGCTAGTTTTTGAAACGCTTCAGGTACAACCTAAAGCTTGAAGCAACCCTCAACCAGCTCATGCAGGTTAAGTAGGGGCCTCTAGAACCCATGCCAAAATTCCTCCAACGTTGGAATGTTGCATTGAGTGAAATGCATGAACCCCTAGCAAAGAAACATCTACTGGCCATCTTTAAAGGTGCAGTAAATGACTTCATCAAGTCCAAACTATATTATCTAGCCCCAAAGTCTCTTAGCCAAGCTTTTGCCCAAACAAAAGGCATAGAGGAAGCAACGCAAGCTAGTAATGACCCAGCCTACGTGGCCTACAGAAACCAACATGCTCGTAAGCAAAACACAATAGTAGCAACAGTGGCCGCAAGCACAAAAGCAACCAACTGGGGCCCAATAGCTAAGCAACCCAAAGCCCCAACTAGCAAAACCACCAACTTTGGTGCCAACTCACCTACATCGGCAAGGGCCATCCCAAGGCCCAACTTTCAGTGCAAGGACCACTCAAAGTATACACCACTACTGATGCAACCCTCTGAACTACTGGAGCAACTCGTGAAAGTTGGGCAAATCCAACACAAACACATATCGGTGATTACCCACCAAAAACATGATAGGTACTATGAACTACTAAGGAACCCCACATTAGCAGTACCAAACGAGCCCCTGATCCCACAACAACTTGCCCTTTGGATATTTTATGAATATTTTGGTAATGCCCATGACATAAGCATGATTTTGTGAGAATTTTGTGGAATTTTGGCTCCCATGGATTTGGCTATTTTGGAAATCAGTTGGATTTTGGAATAAAATAATAAAAATTTGGAGGCAATAATTTTGTGAAATTTTAGCTTTTATGGATTTTGGCCATTTTGAAAATTTTTTGGATTTTTGGAATAAAATAATAATATTTATGTGACTATTTGTGCTCAGTTAGTAGTGAGAGCCGTGAATCTTTTAGATGCCCCTATTTGCATGTAATAGTGGTGTGTTATTTAATGGGATCCACCCCATGGGAATAAAGGTTGTTAGATGATTTCCTACACTAGATTTTTATTCATAAGTTCATGTGAGCCTATGGATTTAGCCAAGATCATGGCACTAAGAAATTAAGGCTAGTGGTGTGTGGTGAGGCATAGTCAAGACCTATCCTTCTAATGATACGTGTGCCTTAGCCATCAAGGATGTTAGTAGTGAGGTTATCACCAAGACCCAAGCATCATTGATTTATTTAGGGTCAAGAGGCTAATCCAATGATAGTAGTGAGGTTATTCTAAGACTTGTTAGTGCATTACTTTGGTAGTGAGGATGACCAAGACCTAGCCTTTAGAGATGCCTATTTAAAATACACATTTTCTTTGAACTTTGCTAAACAAATTTGTGCTATCCTTGAATACTAAAGGATTAAGTAATTAAAAATAGATATATATTTGCTTGAGATTTTTGGATTGTATTTAGATTCCATGAAAATTTGTGACATTTTGACCTTGCAACCTTTCGCATATTTATTAGAAGCCTTTATCAAGCCATATCTTGATATTTTTGGCCCATAACCTTTATGCTCCATGAAGAGGGAAATAAAATAACCTTTCTTATTTCAATAAACAAGGAAGTGTCAGAAAGGGGAACATAGGACAAAAGATGGACTAGTTCCATACAATATAGATCCTCTTAACTTGAAAAGTATTTAATGTATATTTTGTATTTTTGTAAAATAGAAACCATGTACACTTTTGGGCTACTTCAGCCATGTACTTATTTTAGTGAATAAATAATAAAGTATATTATATATGAATTTTCTATTAATTCCATTAGAATTATAAGATTACTAAGAACATTTTTTTTTCAATTTGGCATGTGCAGTATGTTTGGGGAAAATTTAAGATTGTTTATTTCACATTAATATTTTATTATTTAGTTTAATAAATTTCAAGCATTAATAACTTTATTTCTAGATGTTTGTTTGAGACGAAACAAGTATCATTTGGATTGTTATTTTGCATACTATTCTATGATGCACCTAATGGAATTTTTAGGCATCATCCTTTTTGTGGCTATGCAAAACTCCAATTTTTATTAGATAAATTTTATTTAATTATATGTGTGTGTATTATAAAATTTTCTCATGTTATACTGCTTTACTATAATTATGCTTCTAATTGATAATTTTTAATATCTATTACCTTCTTTTAGTTAGCAAATCAAAGTTAAATCTAGATCCTTCTAATAGTGGAACTCAATTTTTGATCATTTATGAAGTTTGCACTTGTAGAGATTTTCAAGAAACATCAAACCTCATCACTCTAATCCACTGTTTCAAGTAATGGTAAATGATATCTTGGGAAAGTCCATCAATTTTGGTAGAATAAACAAGATGATGAAAATATGAAGATTGAGTAAGTAACAGTGCCATATTTAGTTGAAGCAATTATCAGGAAACTAAATATACAAAATGTCACAGTTAACATTGCCCAAATCTCAACATAGTACAATACAGATGCAAGAAAATTATGGTTATAGAGGACATATGAGACCACTAAAAGGGAGTATAATGGATTATTCATGGTAGAAAATATTTACTTGAATATTGGAATGCATCATATTTTTCCAACTAGAAAACTTTACAACATTTCCACCTATGCTACTAGATGAAGTACTATATTAATGGGGAAATTCCAAGATAACATAGCTTATCTATTATTTTTAAAAATTCAAATAATGTTGAAGAGAAAAAGATAGGGAAACCCACACTTCTATTTCATTGTCTTTTTAGAAATTTATGCATGCAAGCAGAAATTTTGGGCTACATAAATGATATTCTCTAAAAACTCCATAATACTTTGTATGTAGAATTTTTTTGATACACCTAGTGATGTAGACAGGGAAAGTCATGTATAATGTTTTTTATATTCCCAGGGATATCACTACAATGTAGTCTGAATTAATATCTACCAAAGGAAAACTAGTCATGGAAAAAAACAAGAATGCAAGATGTAGAAAATGTAGTGTACATGCTACAAGAAGAAGTAGTCACATTACAAGTTGAAAGAGAAGAGCATACAAATACATTGCATCAGATGAGTTGTTATAATTCAAAAGTAATCAAATTAAATAATTAATGGCTAAGCAAAAATATATGGAGATGGATAAAGATAAAGTAGTTTAGAATTCTTTAGTAGTAGAGGCTTAGATGTACATCTGTGCCAACGCTATCACTGCATGAGAAGAAGAAAATAAGAAGATTATTGTAGAAAACTTGAGGTTGAAAGACATTGAAAAATAGAACATACTTAAGGAAATTATCCATAAACTAAGAGAGTAGTTTTCTAAAGTTAACCTAGATATGAGACAACTTGCTTGTGAAAACAAGACCTTATCAATGGAAGAAGTACATGCAATCAAATAAAAATCAACCATTGATATTAGCACATGGCTGAATGAGGTCAATAAACATGAAAGGCTCAAAGAACACTTTACAGATCTAGTTGGAATGTAAAAGCAAATTACTAAAAAAGAAATCTAGGTGACCAAGGCTAAGATTAGCACCATTACATAGTAGACACTTAATTGCCAACCCATCTTAGATAGTCTTGCCCTTATCCACTAAGCTAAGTTGAAGAAACAAGACCTAAAGATAGAGGATTTAACCAAGTACATGGGGTTAGCAAATATATGTTATGGTAGCTTGGCCATGTTAATAGTAGGTAGGCCAAGAATAGAACTAAAGCAGAAAATCTTCCATGTTAACATGGAAGATGAACAACTAAAACCCCATATTAACACCTATGAATATCATTGAGTTAGTATGGAAAATTCATGATCCCAAGACTAAAGAAGAAAAGCTGAGAGTGTTGTTAAATAGGTATCAATTCAAGAAGCTGAATGAAAAAGGAAAAAATCCAATGGAGGAGCTACCACCACTAAGAACTTGAAGAGACTACATCAAGCTCTATTTTATTCTATCTTGTTTTGTTTTGTTTTTTTTTTTCTTTTTGTATTTATCATGTGTCAATCATACACTGCATGATAATTTTGTAACACCACTCAAAAAATGATGCAACATTCATCGTAGATGTATTCATGTATATGTGACATGATGGTGAGTCCATGTAACCCATAGGTTATAATGAACTCTATCTTCCTTGTGGTTGAACTTGAGAATGAGTTTTCAATTAGTCATTAGGGCATGATGAAATACTTTTTATCAAGGACTACAATATCATAGCCTAATATATGATGTCATAGATACAATATAGTGCACCATGATCATGCTTATAAATATAGGTTCACCATCATGTCGAAGAGAGCTTTTTGGCTAAGACTTAAGGAAATTCTTGCAATTTGTTGTTGTACAGTTAAAGTTACTTGTGAATGCTTAGAGTTTGATGATTGATAGTTGTATAGTATCTTTGTTCGAGTGGATTGTTCCTAGATACAATTCATGAACAAAAATAAAGATCAAGATTGTTCTTCATCATTTCAACATCTCGCATATAATAGATTTACTTTTTAATGGCTTTTATTTTTACTATGTCATTTACATTCCTTTAGTCTTTTTATATTACAATGTTCATTAAAAAGATGGAATAAGTAGGATTGGTTTTGAGTGTAAAATGTAATTATTTGGTAACCTAATAGTAACTTTTCTTAATTCTTTTGGTAGTAAAGTTACTTGGTAATCTTAGTAATAATTACATGAGCCCAAAACATATATAGAAATCTAGGAATACATATTTATTTCTAATAGGCTAGAATAGTTTTATATTTCTATTACACTTAGAGATAGAATATATAATCACTTTTATTATGTTTATCTTTAACATTAGAGCTACACAACATCATTTTATCATATGCCTCACTAAGAGTTAAATTATATGTTCTACACTTCACTAACTCTAAGTGAGAAGACAATGAACACAAACTTCTTATCAACTTGTTAGTATACTTAGATTATTCATCCACAAATTAGAATCTAGTTGTGTGCAAATGCTTATGACCTATATAGTTGAGTGTTGGAATCTTCTACCACTCATCACTGGTAGAGAGACTATTACCCCTTTTTTATTACTATCTACAATTTACTATTTTTTTATCACACTAATGCACAACGTTTGAGGGATCGACAACTATAGCAATATTATGAATCTATGAAGGGGAAGTGGTCCAATGATTCCCCATTCGATATGTACCAAAAAGATGGTGAAGAACCCTTCTCTAGGGGTTTTTTATATAGAGAGATTCCTCTCTTTGACTTTAGTGAAGGAGGTCAAAACCAAAACTTGCAATCCATGATACATAATCTTGGTTCTAGTAAGAATAGATTCCATGAAGAAAGGGGATCCAATGCGAAGAGTCATGGCAAGGATGCAGGCAAGCAGTATGATCATAATCATGGTTATGACCATCGAAGAGGGGGTGGCATGCACCATGATGATGCTAGTTCTCCTTCCTCTTCACCTTTGTCATCATCTTCTTCCTCTTTTGGCTTTGAACGTAATCGTAGGGGATGCGATTGTGATGGAGGTGATTGACGAGATCGAGATGATTGTAGGGACCATTGGACAAGTTAAGATCTAGCGTGTGGGCATTCAAGAGAGATCCATCACCATGAACAAGGGGGTAGTAGAGGGCATCGTAAGCTTCAAGGCATGGCTACAATGAGCCTTTGCTTGTTAAACATCACAGAGGCAATCAAAATTCCTACAAGACACATGAAAGATAGTAGGATCAAGCTATTTGATATGAACAACATCCCCAATTTTGAGGGGGGATATAACTCCAATCCACAAAATCATCTTCAGGTTTTTCATGATGCTGTGCCTTACAAAATGTAGAAAGTGACTAGCAAAAGCATAAGTTATTTCCTAGGACACTCATCAAAGAAGCAAAAAGCTGGTACCAGTCCTTGGAGCTAGAATAAATCTATAGATGGATTATGATGCTTGAACTATTCAAAAATAAGTATTAAATGTACTCCTGAGTGTCCAATCTAAGAAGGTAGATCCAAGGATGGAAGCAAGAAACACATGAGTCCCTACATGCCACCATGGGTAGATATTATTCCATATTACATTGATGCTCTAGGCTACATACTCTTAGCACAAATAACTTTGCCATATCATAGATGAGTTTTGCTTTGAAACGAGAAGAACTCTTGGGATCTACGCCCAAGAAAGACTATTAAAGTTAAGAGCTCATCAGATCTAAAGGCTGATCAAGTAGGTAGCCAAAGAAGGAGAGTTGATAAAATGGGAAAGTGATGAGGAATGTAAGAAGGATCCTTCCATTCACAAGAGGGAGGTTTGATTTTGTGACAGTGAGAAGGAATCTCACTTGATGAGGAGATGATCCAAAAAACCTTGTTGATTGAAAATTTTACCTTTAAAATTTTAGCTAAGGTAGATCACTTATGGGACTTTATGGATAGTAGATTTTAGGCTATGCTAAAAATTTCTGAAGAGTCCAAAGAACAAAGTAGTGATCATAATCGTAGAAGGAAAAAGGAAGCTAAATGTGCCAATCAAAGAGGAAAGGGTAGGATTGTTGTAGTAGAGGAAGTTGTAAAAATTGGATTAGATGATGGTGGTGAGTGTGACATTTACTAATATAAACATCTTAAGGGATGTCTTTCTATTTTGTCACAGTTACAAGAGTCTGTGGTGTATGCTCTAAATCTAAGACTAGCAAAATGACAAACACCCAGAAGATTGTCTTATCCTCAAAGCAATATTAAGCTGTTTCATTAGCAATAATAATATTATCCAAGTGGAACTTCAACATAACCATAGGACTAGTATTAGCAGTGGCAACATTCCCAGTCATGGAGGATGCCACCACCAAGGTAGCAGTACCCTTACAGACAACCAATTTCATATGGGTATTACATTCAACCCTTGTCTCCATGTGACTCTTCTAGTCATGTTTCTCCTTTCCAACATCACTACTATCCTCCCGAATACTATAGTACTCATTCTCCACATTCTAGGAGAGATACCACATTTCATCCTTATCCTCATTCTATTCCTATACCTATTCCTCCATCCTCAATGCAGCTACTGCTTGCTCCATCCATGCAAGGTGAACTTCTAACCCAACTGCAACAATGCAATCCTACCAAGACCATCAATCTAACATCAACTAATCAACCAGGTGGTTTAGGACCTAATGCTTGTAAAAGGCCATTTTTTTAATCCAATAGCCCTACTAAGCTCTCATGGACTTAGGTGGCTGGTCACCTTGCTCCTACTTCATCCTCTACAAAAAATTTCATTGGGAACCCTTAAGACCAAATACCATCCAAAATCCATACTATTATGCTCACGCATGTCATATTTGATTAGATCTAGGTTGGCAACCTTCCTATGAAATTAGCTAACCTAGGAGTCCTCTTATCTATTTACAGATTATTCAGAATGAACCATGTAAAGCTCTTCTTGATTTAGGTTCTAGTGTTAACCTGATTTTTCATGAGAAGTATACTACCTAGAACCTACTACCTCTTAAGTAATGTTCAATTAGAATTGGTAGACCAATCAATTACTGTTCCATTGGGATTCATAGAAAACATTGTGACCAGTATCTGTGGGTGGTCTTATCTTGTTGATTTCCTAGTAATCAAGGTTGAGAACTGTAAGGGAGACTTCCCAATCATTATGGGAAGGGCATGGCTAAGCACTATTGATGTAAGAATAGGCATCAAGGATATTTCCTTGGAAATATCTAAAGAAAATGCATTTGAAAAGATTAAGAAGAAGTGAGTTCCATGCATCATGTATAGTGATACATGAGGCAATTGCATATAAAAACATTGGTATGTGAAATGAGCATCTATTTTTAAATGTAGTTAGTGTGCACATGAAGAAGATATTCAAAGATGCTTGTACACAGTAACCACAAAAAAGAGGGCATCCAATGACTAACCACTAATGGCGAAAGTAGAACAATGTGCATGGAACTTACTGAGAGCCTGACATGTGCTTATGTCATAAGCATGGATGAATCAGAGCAAGTTCATCACCAACTCTGTAATGATGAAAATGATGATACTAATTTGGGAGAGTTGAAGATCCTTTAGAATTTCAAATCCATAGAGTTGAAAACTCTACCTACCGGCCTAGAATATGCATTCTTGAAAAATGGCAAGCTGGTCATACTTAATGCCAAACTTTCTTTTAAGAAAAAACCAAAAATATTGAAATTAGCTAAAAAATGGTGAATAGCCTTTTCCTGGTCATATCTTGAACTTACTATAATTAATCCATAGATATGCCAGCACCACATTTATATTGATCCATCCATGAAGCCAAGGAGGCAACCACAACAATGGTTGAATCCAAAATTAAAGAAAATTATCAAAGAGTATATTGAGCAACTCCTTAATGTAGGGTTTATCTACCCCATTGTGGATAACAAGTAGGTTAGCCCACCTATGATAGTATGAAAGAGAGATGGCAAATAGCCGGTTTGTATCAACTTCAGGCTATTAAACATGGTAACATTCAAAGATTATTTTCTATTGTCATTCATTGATTAGGTGTTGGACAACATATTTGGTCATTGCTATTACAATTTTTTGGATGGTTATAGTGGCTATAAGAAAATCCATATTGCACTGAAAAACTAGTACAAAACAACATTCACAAGTCCTTGGGGGACCTTTGCATATTACAAGATGCCTTTTGATCTATGCACTGCTCCTACCACTTTTCATTGTCTAGTCTTAAGCATCATTCAGCATCAAATTGGTAGCAGAGTGAAAGTCTTCATGGATGACTTCTCCACTTACAATGCTACATTTGAGTAAGCCTTGGACCACCTTGAGTAAGTTCTCAAAAGATGTGTGAAAAAAAACCTGTAGCTCAATTGGCAAAAGAGTCATCTCATGGTCTAAGAAGGCATGGTACTGGGACTAGAATTTCTTAGGCAGGGATTGAGGTGGATCCTAAAAAAATAAAGGTTATCTATGGAATAACTTGCTAACAAGAAATCGTTAAAGATGTTCGATCATTCCTTGGACACATTGGCTACTACTGGCAATTTATAGAAAATTTATCTAAGATTGCAAAGTCATTGGTCAAGCTAATAAAGAAAGATGCTTCATTCATCTAGACCAAGGAATGTGAAAAGACATTTTAGAGCCTCAAGTAGAAGCTCATAGAGACTCCAATTCTATGAGCACCTGATTGGTCTAGACCATTTCATATCATGACAGATGCATCAAATTATGCCTTGGGAGTCGTACTTACATAGTTGGATGATAAGAAACATCCATATTACATCCATTATGTAATTCTAAGCATTGTGGATGCATAGTTTAATTACACCACAATGAAGAAAGAACTAATGGTGGTGGTGTATGCTCTAGAAAAGTTTAGGCAGTATGTGCTTGGATATAAAGTGTTTATGTACATTGACCATAGTGCCATTTTCTTCCTCATGAACAAGCCAATGGTGAGCCCCCATGTCATACGATGGTTGGTGATCTTACAAAAATTAAATCTTATCATGGTAGATCAAAAGAGGACTGAAAATGTGGTCACTAATAATCTCTCTTGGTTATGATGGAATAAAAAAGAGGGAGTTCACTCTCTGACCAATTTCTTGATGAACTCCTCTTTACTAGTGCAATAATGAATAAGTGCCCACAGAACAAAAATGGTATGATGACATCCTCACTTATCTTCTCACTCAAGAGATGCCACAAGATTTTGACTATAGGAGGAAACAACAGTTTCTTCATTCGACCAAATGTTTATGATAATTAATGAACACTTTTATAAGGTGTGTGCTGATGGCCTAGTTCATTGATGTGTCCCTAATGCAGATCAATTGTGTGTTCTCCAGGATGCTCACAAAGGCCCTTGTGGAGGCCACTATGGAGGGAGATGCATGACTATAAAAATCTTGATGGCAGGATACTATTGGCCCATAATCTTTAGGGATGCTCACCAGTTTGTTTAATCTTGTGAATGCTATCAACAAGATGATGGGATAACCACATGAATGGAGGATGCTCAATAGTGGATTAAACCACTAGAATCCTTTGTGTTGGCGACCGTTTGGGACGCGACCACCAACGAGTGTCCTCGAACAAGATTTAGGTGCCTGCTAGTCTCTGGCAACACCAAGGCCCAGATACCTCCAAATAAAATCAGTAGTTAATTTGAGTATGTGTGTGTGCTGTTGTGGCGTGCGGTTGTGAAAAATGAAATGATTGCATTATGTGTAAACTATAGATGACTTGTCTTAAAGAGATTCAGCCAACTTTGCCAAGTACTGTGAGTTGTTGAGAGTTCCTATTTCATTCAATTGCCTAGTCTATGTCGTCCTTATAATACCTACTTGTAACAAATAAAATTTTGCAAAAACATTTGAGCACAACTCTGCAAATCTACCTCTAATTTTCCCCAGAGAAAGAGATAGTTCCACAAGAAAGCTAGAAATAGAGTAAGATTCAATGGAAATAGACAGAAAAGAAAGCAGATTTGCATGGACCTCAAATATTTAAACAAGGTAAAATGACACGAGTAAACACTTCGCAATAAAGCTATCCCAAATTCAATAACTACGAATTGTTAAAACTTCCAAGGATCAAATAAGCAATTTCTTCAAGACAATCCTACTATGCTACCAAAAA
>MNCI01031253.1:121552-144936 GCA_015680685.1 Gnetum montanum
ATATTTTCTTTAGTAAGTCATCTTACAAGCAATCTTTCACACTTTCTTCTTTACAAATGCTCTTCTCTCAAGACCCAAAGTGTGTCTCCAAGTGAGAGCCCAAGTGCTAACTAGTAGCCTTCCAAAGTGTGATGTATCAAGTGTCTTCTGCAAAAGTGTGATGTCTTGACACATCCCCCACCCCTTTTCCTTCTTACCCCTGAAGCCTTTTTATAAGGTTCATAAGGTAGTTACATTCCAAAATATCCTAGCTAACTTTTCTCCCAAGTAAGGAGGTTACAACTTACCCATCTAGTTAGGAGGAAGTTATGTAGTTAGGAAGTTATACATAAAGTTAGGAGGAATTTATGCTAACATTAATATTTGTAAATATTATAAATTATAAATATTTTATGTAATGTGATATTACATGTATTTTATATAATATTACAAATATTTTACAAATATTTTATTAGTAACTTATATATATAATAAGGTTTGAAAATTAATGTTTTAAGAATGTTTTAAGACTTGAAATAATTAAATTAAAGGCAAGTCTTTAGCCCGTCACTTGGAATAATTAAATTAATGGTAAGTTTCGGCGATAGATTAAACTGCAACTCTAGCATCAGTTAAAATATCTCTTGCATCTGCGGATTCGATTATACACTTGTCTTAGTGTGCCTTCATGTCTCCGTTGCCATGTTCACTGGACTAGTATGTGATATCGAATGCATCGGCATCGGGTATGGCTGCTGTATCAAATTGCAGGTTCCAGGAGCGAGTGACACTTGCGATTAACCGCCTGAAAGTTTGAAATGAGTTCCCGGTTGTGATGTTTTTTTTTTCTGTTTTCAACCTTGTGGCAGCAATCAACCTGTTTCTGTATTTTCCAAGGCATTCATGGCCACGTTTAACCCTTGGACACACAACCACAAAATTTGCCGAGTTATTTGAAAATAGTATTGAAGCGAGTAGGGTTTTTTCATGTGTAGAACAGCAGTGTAGAAACCAATAGGGTTTGGTGGCGTGCGAGGCCGCGCAGAGGTCCTTGTGGCTCTATTTTCCCTGGCACAGAGGCGGCCAACACTGCTTATGGTTTGCCGATTCAGACCTCCGCTGACCCAAAAAAAATGAAATGCTGATGTCTGCTTTTGTTTTTGTTTCTGGAAACAACAGAACAAGTGGAATGAAGTGGTTCCCTGGGGTCACGCGGTGCGGTGCTTAGCAGTGAAACAAATCCTCATCTGGTTCAAATAGTTATCAGAGGGTGATATCAATTTTTCTGGAGCCTGTCTACGCCGCGATCAACACTGTGTGGCTAGCAATTTCATCACTCCTATGGCCCAATAAAAAATGTGATTTTCTGGAACGCCATGATTTTGTTCATGTTCTATTGCTTGTAGTTCCGCAGGATTTGTGCACGTATGAATAATTTTATTTTTATTTTTTGAAACAGAGAGAGACTTCAGAATAGTTGATGTTGCCTTCAAAAATTTAAATGATAAATTTAAAATCTGAAAGTAAGGTTGAACAAAGACTTTGGAACCCTTTCCATCAAAATATGAATTGCAATGTTCCTGTCCTGCTGAATTTGTGTTGCTGTAGAGGTTGCTTTCTAGGATAAAATGGATACAATAGAAATTTTACTTAAGATGCTCTCTGATATATTTTCATATCATATAAATGATAAATTGGACTTTTTCCATAATTACACTATGTATAGAAATGGGGCTTCTATAAAAATAAATAAAGTTAAAATGCTATTTTAACTTATTCCTTTCCTCTCAAACCCAAATTTAGCCACTTCTCCAAAAAATTTTAACCAATTTAAACTTACCAACCTGCTCCATGAAATGGCCAAATGTGCCAACACTTTGACATATGGGGCATAGATTTCATGGGTCTCATCACATGCATGTCCAATGGAAAGGCATATACAATCATTGCCATTTATTACTACACAAAATGGGCAAAAGCAATGGCCATCATTGACTATACACATCCACTGCTATGTAGTTTGTATAACAAAATGTTATGAATAGATTTAGGATGCCATATGCACTAATTTTTGATAATAGAACTCATTTTAAAAGTGCCACTTTTTGTAAACTTATGCAACACTTAGGGGTTGAACATTAATTAATAACACCCTACCACCCCCCAAGCCAATAGTCAAGCTGAGGTTACCAATACGAAGATCACAAAGACCCTAATGAGAACTATTAGCAAATATAGGGGAGACTAAAGCACAAAATTAAATGATTCCCTTTGGGCCTATCGTGAAACATGGGAACTCCCTATAGGTGACTCTCCCTATAAGTTGGTGTATAGAAAATTACCAACTCTACCTATCTAATCTGAGCTTCGTATACTTTCAATAGCCTATGACTTAGACCTTGACCTTAGCCTAGCATAAATAAAAAGATCAATCAACTTGAATGTGCTAGATGAAAATCAATTAGTGACCCTATCCTTGAATGAAGTACACAAGGAATTCAATAAACAACAACATGACCTAAGAATTAGAAGGATCAAACTTAAACCTAGAGATAAGGTCCTCTATTGGAACCCCACATATGTTCCTCAAAAAACCAAATTTCAAACATAGTGGAAAGGGCCTTATATAATCAATGAAACCTTTCCTTCTAGGGCCATGATTATATACAAACCTAAAAGTCCAAATGAGAGGTAGTTGGTCAACATCCAACAAGGAAAGCCTTTCCATGAGCCTAAGCAAGCCAGTACAACAAATACCTCAACAGATGGGCAACCATGTCCAATTTTCATATCTCCTCCTTCCAACCTAGTCGTGAGGAAGATGGCCATCAATGCTAACCATATACATGGCTCCTTAGTTTTTATATTTTTTATTTTTTGCAAATTATTTATTTTATACCTTTTTGATTTTAAAAACATATTCCTATTTTACTCCATTTTTTGTTTTACACCATTGTTAGTACATTTAAATCTTTCTTGAATATTTAAGACTTTCTTATATATTTTACCTTATTTTATTTTATTTTGGTGTGATTTTCTAATTTTTGTTAATAAACATGCTTTGTGCCAATAGGACATAGTGTTTTTGTATTTATTACTAATGGTGGTTTGCACTTAATGTTTTTGTTTGCTAATGTCTCATTTCTTTTTTTGACTTTTTGTACCGATGGCTAAGACATGGTTTCTCTTTCATGGAACAGGCAGTGAGTCCACAATGTCTACCCACCTATAAAAATCTTTAGTTTTCCTTGTTTTGGAAATATGAGGTCCCTTCATTAAATAAACGTTTAATAAATTTGTGACCTTGGTGGTTTTTAGAATTAGGAAGGTTTTCACAAGGTGTGGCTTCAAGGGAACTTAATACTCTGTGTACTCTTCTACTTACTTGGGGTGCATGAGTGCTTTCATGGATTTCTTACTATTTCATGTCAACCATAGCCAGGAAGTTAAATAAGTGTTTGCATGTTGTGGTTTCCATACAAAAAATTCTAAAAAAATAAATAAATAAACAAATAAAAACAACAACATGATGAAAATTCAAAGAACATCCCTTAGACAAATAAATGGGCTACAAGCACTGGTTATGGAACTAGAAAGAAATGTTACCCATGCCTGAAGGTCCCCTTTAACGAAGGCCCTCTCTCACTTCCTGCTTCTCTTTTCTTCTCTTTAAAAAATGATGATTATTTTGTGGAAGCACTCTTGTGTCTCAAGGAGATAGATCAGTCTTGAAGTGGCGATGCAAAGTTACTAAAAGTGGTTGGTTTTAGTCTAGACTGAGGATGGATATTTTCAGGTCATTTAATTACAAATCCACAAAGGGACTTCTTATAACCTCAATTTGGAACTTCATTCCACCTTCTCCATCATCCATCCATGCTCCCCATAACTCACCCCACTACCAATGTCAATGTTCTTGTTTGTGTCTTTTCTTGATGTACTTCAATTCTTTGGTAGAATCTTCTTAGTTTTGGTCCTTAACTTTCATAAACCACAATCACCTATGGGGCCCACTGACTCCTTTGGGTTGAGGTTATGTAAGGGCAAATAGGGCATGTGCCTACTATGGGGAGGATCCACTTGCATATCTCTTGGCTAGATTCATTAAGTACCTTATCCTTAGGCATTATTCTAATCAAAATCTTTCGTGCACCCATCTTCTGCATCTAACTATGTGCTCCTTTAAGAATTTTCTTCAATTCATACATTCTCCATCAAATTCTTGAATTTTTGAGCTTTCAAAGATCCTCTTCAATGATTTCATCATATTCTCATATTTTCTAGGATACCATGAATCCTAAATTCATACAAATTTTTTTTGTATTTTTCAAAATATTGAAGTCAGAAAATTTTGTTTATTGACACCTAAATGGGGTCCTATCGACAAAGCCCATGCATATACGAGGTCTCGTATACATGGCCTCATCAACACAATACAAAACTATAATATATATGCAAGATCCCCCTTAGAAATTTTCACATTTTCTCACAAACACCCAAAGAATTTTTGCAATTTTTAGAGCCTAGAACCTTCCATAGGCCATAACTTCTTAACTATTTGTCCAAATCACTTTGTTCATCCATCTTGTAGCTCCTAAAGGTAAGTTCCTAGTTGTGGAAGTGACAAGTGCCATTTTTGAAAAAAAAAATTCAACATTTTCTAACTTCCACAAAGGTTTAACTAAGGAATCATCATTAAGATACCTAATCATAAGAGTTAAACCTTTCCAATGAGCTCTAGTAACACTTATAATAAAAAATTTAATTTAATTAATTGATAAAATAATAATAAAATAATTAATCTACCATGGTCCAATTGTAGCCAAGTGTAACTAATTAACGAGATAAGATATCCAAAAATTTTAAGCTATACATTATATCTACTGATTCATGGATGTGTTGTGACTGTAGAGAACACTAAAAGGCAAATGCATAGAAGAAAAAGAACCATCTCAACCAAGGGAAAAATAGCCAAGAACAAGAAGGGGTCAAGAATTGGCCTAGGAAGAGTTAATTGCAACCCATGCCACATGACCTCTTTGGAAAGAGTCTGAAGTGGAGTCTATTCATCAAATTCCAAAATAGGTTGTAGTAATAGAACATTTTCACCTAGATGATGTACTAGCAAAATAATTGAACCCTGAGGTGACCTTGATAGAAGTTTTCCTGAACCAAATCATATCAAGGGAGGTCCAGAAGATGGTTATCTAAGAGTTGAACTTTGGCTCTTTCTTGGAGCAATCACCTAAAGAAGTACAGGACCAATTGAAGACCTCTCCCATGTTGCCAATTATCACTTCTAGCATGGAGTGGTATATGAGAGAGATGTTCCTATTTTGGAACAATAGGTAGGTCAGTTCAATGGTCAAGATCAAAGATATTTCAGTGTCCTGCTCAGTGCAAGCCATTACAAAGGCACTAGGTTTGTGTGAAACTAGGGCGAATCTCTCTGAGATTCCAATGTAGGAAGACCCTAACATCAAAAAGAAATGGGTTCAATGGTGCTATGGTGTTAACTGCAAGGAGTACGATGCACTCACATGAGTAGAAAGAATCCATTACAAGATTGTAGCCTTTCACCTAAATCTAATGATGTGGCCTAGCAAGATCACTACCTTTTTTGCCTATGCATGTTTTTCTTTGAGTGGAAGATTTTCCATCAACCTTTCATAGCTAATCTATCTGAAGATAGAAAAGCGATCCAAGGAGAATGAACATGGAAGGCACTCCTCTTTCCATGTCTCATTAGAAAACTATGTTGAAGGGGAGGAATAGTCCGCTACACTAATGATGCTATCTGATGCACTCCAATTGCTAATTGGACAAAAATGATGAAGGAAAAAACTCTTGCAATAATGATTCATGAAGAGAAGCAATAGCCACCGCCTCCACCTACCACTTAGAAAATAGTGTCAAACATCACTGCAACATCTCAATGGTTGCACAAGTAGCAATAATGGCTCTTGAACAAGCAAGAGCAATAGGCAAGTATGAGTGGTGGAGACCCATCTATGTACTAACCCACGATGAGTCACTTGAATGAGATTGTCAAAATAGTTAGCTTGATGGGGGGAGGTGGATCAATTTTCTTTACCCAACAAATGTAGTTGTCCATGAGGTTAAATCCTAATGCCAGAGAGGTAATGATACCTCTCTTAGAACAACAATAACTCCCAGAGATTTTTGGTAATTCCACAACCTTTTTGATGTGCCTAAAGGAGGGCGATGTGGTAATAGTATTAGTGATGTAGCACCAAGGATAAGAAAATGTAGAAAAGGTGGTTGCTGACAAAATTGTTAAAATACTTAATGCACTTGTGGTGTCTATATTGAATGTCACTACAGTTAAAGATGTGATAATGGCTATAGGAATCATAAGCAATCGATTAAGTGTAGCATAGCATGAACAACTGTTGGACCAATTGGTAGGAACCAGGAAACCACTATTGAATGTCTTTAACCTTTTGATAATATAACTACAACCTAGTTAGAGTTGCTAGAGGTAAGGAGCAAGAAGATTATATTGGAAGGGTAACTCAAAACAACCAAGAAGCTGAATGAATGCTTAGTTGTAGAAGTTGTTGAATTAAGAGTCCAGATTATTGACCCTGCATTTCTCAACCTATCATTAACAAGAGATGAATCTCTTGAATAGCTTCACACCAGGCTAAAAGGGGTTCAGGGTGTAATGGAGATGAAAATGTTTTATTGATTCTTGGAAGAAGCCACCTAGCACAAAATTTAGAAGGCCTTGGATTTGACCTGCTAGGAGAGTGTGTAGCTAACCACAGAAATCATTACCTACAAAATTTTGATTCATATAAATAATACTTGACTAATTTTATCCATCAATAACAAGAGCAACTAGCCAAAACAAACACAGAGTTAAGGAGATTGGCAGCCTAAAATAGAAACTTCTTGATGGAGGAGGTCCATGCCCTTTGCCAAAAGACAAGAATAGAGGTAGCCACTTGGAAATTAGAGGATCTCAAATTTAAGAGAGTCAAATATCACTATAGAGACCAAGTTGACCTACAAAAGGAAATAAATGAGAAACACATCCAAGTGGCAAAGGCAAAGGTGAATGAGACCCTTTAGGAACTTCAACAAGGATGTGAAGTACATCAGTAAAAGATAGTCCCACTTTTTGTGTACATCCTGAACATGTATAATACTATTGGGTTACCAAACGTTTAGCGTTGCTAGCATTACTAAGAGTCATACACATGCTTAATCATACTTATGTACTTAATTAATTATATTGAATTAAACTAGATTACTTTAGCTTAATTACTTGGTAGTATTTAAAAGAAATTTCATAAAACATTAATTGCATGAATAAAATATTTAAGCTAGCCAAGGTGCTACAAGGTTTGATTAGAAAACATATCTGTATTACCACACACACTACTGTGTTCATATACAATAGTGCTCAAATAAAGATCCATACATTTAATGACTTCTACTATAGGCACTTTAGAAAATATTCTAACTCTAAAGAAAAGAAACTGCAAAATTTCTACTATGTTATGGAAAAAACTATATAGAAACCATATGCCCAAGCATTATATTTATAGGCTAGCACAAAATTGGGTGGTCATGACAAGAGAATTAAAGACCCTAGACAAAACTAACATCCAACTCCTCTAGTAGCTAAAGAGTAAGGGAGAAGATCCAATAATCATGAATGGTCCTCATCGCATGTGCTATTGTGTTTTCCTTAGTGAAGATAGTCCCACTTCTAATCCATGCTTTCCACTACAATCATAACAAAATGATGGATTAGTGTGCAACGTGTAACATATAGCTTTCAAATACCTTATCTCATCAATGGTTACACTTAGCTAGGTTGTGATTATGGTGGATCAATTCCTTTAATAGTGTTAGTGTGAAGACTAAAAAATAGGGTGAAATGGATAAGCAAACTATTATTAAAGTCTAAAAAGTCTAATGTGATGAAATGCTTGAAGATGATTTAAGAATTCACAACAATAAAAAGAGGATTTTACTAAAAAATTGTTGTGAAGATGCACGTAATTGGATGTCATTGATGGGACATGCAAAAGGATTTGATTGTAAGAATGTCTAAATATAAAGAACTTAACTAACCTAACCAAAAGATATGTAAGTGGGTCCTCCCCAAAGTAGGCACAAGCCCATTATTTTCCTTGCTTAACTTCAAATCGAGGATTTTGTGGGCCCCATGGATGATTAATGTTTACAAAATGTTAAATACAAAAACCTGAAAGAAACTACCTAAGAATTTTGACACATCAAACCAAGACATCAAATAAAAACATGAAACCAATAGTGAGGTGAGACATGGAAAGCATAGATGGATGAGAGAGTGTGTGAAATGGAATTCCTGATTAAGGTCACATGAAGTCTCTTGTGAATTTTGTGGTTAAATGACCTGATAAAATCTATTCTTAGTCTAGACAAAAACCAACCATGTTCACTAACTTTGCATCACCACTCTAGGAGAAGTCCACCCCCTTGAGACACAAGAGTGCTCACACAAAACAACCACTATTCCTTATTAAAGAAGAAAAGAGAAGTAGGAAGTGAGAAAGGGCCTTAGTTAAAGGGGGCCTTCAAGCATGGGTGACATGTCTTTCTAGTTCCATAACCAGTTCTCATAGCCTATTTTATTTTGTCTAAAAGGTGTGCTTTGAATTTTCATCATTTTTAAAATATGGGAACCATACCATGCAAAGGCTTTTTCAACTTCCTGTTATTCATTAACATAGAATGGTAAGAAATCCATGAAAACACACATGAACCCAAGTAATTAGAAATGCACAAAGAGTATGGAGTCTCCTTGAAGTCACACCATGTTCAAACCTTTGAATCCTTTCCAAATATGGAAATTACCAAAGTTACAAGTTCGTTAAAGTTTTATTAATGAAAAAGGAACTAGATATTTCTAGAACAAGAAAAACCATAGAGTTTTTGAATGGATGGATGTTGTGGACTCACTACCTATGTCATGAAAAAGAAACCATGTCCTGGTTATCAATAACAAAATTCAAAGCTAGAATCTAGATACCAACAATCAAATAACTAGATACCACATGCCCACATCAAACAAACCACACTGTACCCAATTGGCAATAAGGTACCTTATTATTGTTAAAACACAATAAGAAAATCACATCCAAATAAAGGAAAATATACAAGAAATTGTAAAATATTTAAGAAAAATAAAATGTAGTTACAATGTTGTAAAACCAAAATTTTGAAAAGTTAATAATGTAAAAAAAAAAGGTGCAAAATAAAGAATGTGTAAAGTAAAAAGTTGTAAAAATAACAAGGTGTAAAATAAAAATCTGTAAAATAAGAAGATGAAAAACTAAGGAGCTAATTATATAGTTAGCATGGATGGCCATCTCACTCATGACTAAGTTGAAAGGAGAAGATCCAAAAGATTGAGCATGGTTGTCCATTCAATGAGGCATTTATTGCACTAGCTTGCTTAGGCTTATGGAAAGGTTGACTTGTTGTGTGTTGACCAATTGCTTCTTGTCTAGGATCTTAAGTTTGTAGATCATCATGGCCCTAGAAGAAAAAGTTTTGTAAATTATATAAGGTCCTTCCTATAATGTCTAGAACTTAGTTCATTAAGGTACATGTGTGGGGTTCTAGTAGAGGACCTTATCTCCAAGTTGAAATTTGACTTTCCTAATTTTAAGATCATGGTGCTTTTTGTTAAATGCCTTATGCAACTAGTTAGATGATAGGGCCACTAATCAATTTTCATCTAGCAAGTTGAGATTCATTAATCTTTCCTTTTGTGCTATACTTAAGTCAAGGTCAAGGCCACAGGCTATTGAAAGTGTATGGAGCTTGGATTGAATAGGAAGACTTTGTAATTTTTTGTACACTAGCTCATAGGAAGAATAGCCTATAGGAACTTTCCATGTCGAGAAATAGGCCTAAAGGGCATCATTGAGTTTTGTGCCCTAGTTCCTTTTATATTTGCTAACAATTCTTGTTAGGATCTTTGTGATTTCCCTATTTGTAACCTCAGCTTGACCATTGGCTTGGGGGTGGTAGGGTGTTGTTAGTTTATGTTCAACCCCCAAGTGTTGCATATGCTTTTCAAAGGTAGTTCTTGTAAAGTGGGTTCCATTATGAGAAATTAATGCATGTGGTACACCAAACTTGTTTACAACATTTTGTTGTCCAAACTAAGCAATAGTAGAAGATGTACAATTGGTGATGATTGTTGCTTCTACCCATTTTGTACAATAGTTAATAGTGACTATGATGTATGCCTTTTCATTTGACATGTGTGTGATGGGACCCATGAAATCAATGCCCCAAATATCAAAGGATTCTAGTGGATAGATCTATTGTTAAGGTTCCTCCATTCAAGCAGTCATTCCCTCATCTCATTGGTAGCATTTACAAGAGTGGACATATTTGTGAGCATCCCCAAAAATTATTGGCCAATAGTACCTTACCATTAGGATTTTAATGGCTGTGCATCTTCTATCATAATGGCCCCCAAAAGGACCCTCATGAGCATCCTAGAGAACTTGCAATTGATCAGCATCTAGGGCACACCAACAAACCAAGCCATCAACAAAAATCTTGTAGAGATGTTTGTTGATCTCCATGAAGTGTTTCACTTGGTGAGGAAACTATTAATTCTTCGGTGGTCCAACCCTTATGGTATCTTTTGAGTGAGAAGATAGGTAAGAATGCCATTGTACAATCTAAGCTCAATGGAAAATTGTTTAGTTATAGCTCTAGAAAAGAGAAGTTCATTGGGAAATAAATTAGATAGTGGACTTTCCTCCTCTTTATTTTTCCATCATAATTGAGACAAGTGATTAGTGATCACATTTTTAGTTTCCTTTCAATCTACCATTGTAAGATCGAATTCTTGCAAGATCACCAACCATTGTATGACATGGGGGTTCACCATTGGCATGTTCATTAGGAAATGAATTGCACTATGATCTATGTGTACAAACACTTTGTATCCAAGCACATAATGCCTAAGTGTTTCTAAAGCAAACACCAATACCATCAATTCTTTTTCTATGGTATAGTTCAATTATGCACCCATAATGCTTTGGCTTGCATAGTGGATGTAATATGGACATTTCTTGTCATCCAACTCTATAAGCACAACTCCCAAGGCATAATTTAATGCATCTACCATAACATGAAATGGTCCGATTTAGTTGGGTGCCTATAGAATTGGAGTTTCTACAAGTTTCTCCTTCAATTATTGGAATGCTTTCTCACATTCCTTAGTCCAAAAAAATGGAGCATCTTTCTTTGCTAGCTTAATCAATGGTTTTGTGATCTTAGAGAAATTTCTATGAATCACTAGTAGTAGCTAGTGTGTCCAAGGAATGACCAAACATCTTTGACAATTTTTGGTTTGCAGGTAATTCCTTGGATGATCCTTATCTTTTCAAGGTGGACCTCAATTCCTTCTTATGAGATTTGATGCCCTAATACAATGCTTTCATGGATCATGATATGGCTATTTTTCCAATTCAGCCGTATATTTTTTACCACACATCTTTTTCGTACTTGCTCAAGATGGTCGAAGGCTTGCTCAAATGTAGCGCCAGTGGAGAAGTCATCCATAAAGACTTCCACTCCTCTACTAATTTTCTACTAAAACATGCTTAAGAATAGGTGTTGTAATCTATCAGGAGCATTACACAAACCAAAAGGCATCTAATGATATGGAAAGGTCCCCTAAGGACTCATAAATGTTTTTTTTGGCCTAATATTTTGGTATGATCTGGATTTGGTTATAGCTACTATAACCATCTAGAAAAATGTAATAGCAATGCCTAGATATGGTGTCTACTACTTGATCAATGAATGGCAATGGAAAATGATCCTTGAATGTTGCCATATTCAATAGCCAAAAATCAATACAGACCTACTAGTTGCCACCTTTCTTTAGCATAATTACATGTGGACTAACCCACTTACTATCCACAATTGAATAGATAAAATTGGCCTTGAGGAGTTGTTTGATTTCCTCTTTGATTATCTACTTCAATTTGGGATTCAACTACCTCTGTGGTTGCCTCTTTGGCTTCATGGCCAAGTGGATGTAGATATAATGCAAGCATATCCTAGTGTTAATCCTTGTGAGTTTAAGATATGACGAAGCAAAGGCTATTGGCCATTTTTCAACCACATTCAATAGCATTTGTTTCTATTCTAGAGCAAGATTTACATTGATTATTATTGGCTTTCCATTTTTTAAGAATGCATATTCTATGTTGGATAGTAGAGTTTTAAATTTAAGGGGCTCTTGTTTAAAATTTTCAGGAATTTCCAACTCTCCCCAATAGGTATCATCATTTGTGTTATCAAAGATTTGGTGATGAACTTGCTCTAGTTCATCCATGCCTATGACATAAGTGCATGTTATGCTCTCAATAAGTTCCATGCAAAGTGTGCTACTTTCAGAATCAATGGTCAATAATTGGGTGTCTTCTTATTTTGTGGTTGCTGCATACAAACACCTTTGAATATCTACTTTAGATGCACATTGCCTACATACGAAAATGAATACATGTTTAATGGACTAGAGTTTTTGCATGCAATTACACCCTATATCGCTATACGTGATGCATAGAACTTGCTTCTTCTCTATCTTTTTGAATGCATTTTCCTTAGATATTTCAAGGGAAAGATCGATGATGCCCATTCTTACATCAACAATGCTTAGCCATGCCCTTCCCATGATTATTGGAAAATCCCCTTTACAATTTTTAACCTTAATTAATAGGAAATTAGCAAGGCAAGATCACCCACAAATCGTAGTCACAATGTTTTCCACTAATTCCAATGGAACACCAATGAATTGGTTTGCCAATTCCAATTGGATATTGCTCTTCTTGTGTGACAGTAGGCTTCAGGCAATATACATCTCATGAGAATTAAGTTCACACTAGAACATGAACTAATAACAGCTTTACATGGTTCATTTCTAGTAATCTATAAATAAATAAGAGGACTCTTAGGACTAGCTAGTTTCTTAGGAAGGCTTCTAGCCTACATCTAATTAGATACAACATGAGTGAGCATAACAATATGGATCTTGGGTGGTATTTGGTTTAAAGTGAACTCAAAAGAATTATATGCAAAGAGAGATGGAGAAGTAGGGTTGCCAAGTGCATGTGCATGTGAGGGCTTAGGTGGATTCTTGGGTTAAAAAAAAGATATTTTCTATGATCTAGTGTTTGATCCACTAAGTTGATAAACTTGTTGTAGATTGATAACCTTGGTAGCATTGTGTTACTATGGTTGGTTTGGACATTCATCCTACATAGATGGAGTAGGCAGTAGTTGTGTTGATGGTGAAGGAATAGGTGCAGGAATAGAAGGATGATAAGGATAAAAAGTGGTATCCCTCCTTGAATGTAGAGAATGAGTTTGATAGTATTTGAGAGGGTAGTAGTGATGTTGAAAAGTAAAAACTTGACTAGAAGAGTCACATGGAGATAGTGGTTGCTGAATGTAATACCCATATGGATTAGGTTATCTGTAAGAGTATTTTTGCCTTGGTAGTGGTAGCGTGCATGACTATGGTTGCTACCATTGTTGATACTACTCATATGGTTATCGTGGAGTTCCACTTGGATAATACTTTTATTGCTAATGGAACTTCCTGGGATTACCTTGAGGATAAGGCAATCTTCTGCGTGTTTGCCTTCTTATTAGTCATGGATTTAGAGCATACACCCTAGACTCTTGTAAGTGTGAAACGATGGGGAAAAATCTTTTAGGATGTTCATATTAGCAAATGTCGCACTCGCCCTCATCATCTGATTTAGTTTTTGCAACTTCCTCTACTATAGTAATGTTGCCCTTACCCATTTAATGGGCCATTCAGCTTCCTTTCACCTCCTACGATCATAATTACTACCTTGTTCTTTAGACTCTTCAACAATTTTCAAGACAGCTTAAAATTGGCTATCCATAGAGTCCCATAATTGATCTACCTTAGCCAAAATTTTAGAGGTGCATTTTTAATTGGCAAGGTCTTTCAATTCACCACCTCATTAAGTGATCATTCCTCCTCACTATCACAAAATTGAACCTTCCTCTTACAAATTAAAGGATCACATATGTATTCTTCTACACTTTCGTGTTTTCTCAACTCTCCTTCTTTTGCTACCTGCTTAACTAACTATTAAATCTAATGGGCTCTTAATTTTGACAATTGTCCTTGGGCATACATGCTAATAGTTCTCCTTATTTCTGATTGGAGCCCAGCTATGATCTGGCAAAGTTGTTCTAATTAAGAATAACCATGGCTAGGACATTTGTGCAATAAGGAATAGTATTTGTCCAAGGTAACATCTAAGAGTTCATGTGTCCCTTGTTTCCATCCTTGGATCTACCTCCATAAGTTAAACATGTGGGAGTAAGTCTAATACTTGTCATTGAGTAGTTTGAGCATTTTACTCCATTATTTGATGGATTCTAGTTCTAAGGATTGGTACCAGCTTTCTACTTCTTTACTGAGGATCCTAGGGAATAACTTAAGATTTTTCTAATAATTTTCTATATTTTGCAAGCCATAGGCATAATGAAAATATTGAAGAGGATTCTGTAGATCTGATTTATATCCCCCTTCAAACCTAGGGATATTATTCATGTCTAACCTCTTAATTTGACTATCCTTAATGTGCCTTATAGGAATTTTCATTGCCTCTGCAATGTTTGACATGCTTCAATTAATAAGCAAAGGCTCATCAAGGCCATGATTCTGTTAAGTACAATGCCCTCTACTACCCATTCATTCATAGTGATGGATCTTTATCGAATCCCTGCACCCTGGGTCTTGACTTGCCTAACGGTCCCTATGATCATCTTGGTCCCGTCAGTTACCTCCATCATAATTGTGCCCCCTACAATTCCATTTAGAACTAGAAGAGGAAGAAGATGATGATGAAGGTGAAGAGGAAGGAGGACTAGAATCATCATGATTTCTTCCATCCCTTCTTTGGTGTTCGTAACCATGATCATGATCATGCTTCTTGTCTGCATCCTTGCTATGAATCTCCTCCTTAAATTTCCCTTTTTCATTAGATTCATTCTTGCCAGAACTTGAATTATGGATCATGAATTGTAGGTTCTAGTTTTGACCTCCTTCATCAAATTTAAAGAGAGGAGTTTCATCAAACGAAAAATCCCAGAGAATGGTTCTCCATCATCTTTTTAGTAAGTCAAGTATGGGGAATCATTGAACCACCTCCCCTTCATCAATTCATAACACTACTCTAGTTGTCGAATCCTTAGACATTGTTCCTTAGTGGCATGATAATCCTTGATTTCAATATCCTACAAAACATACTCAGCATGAAGTCCCTGGAGGCCCAATCACATAAGATTTTATTAGAGCATCACAGGAATGGATCGATCAAGTGACAACACAATGTTTCCCTCCATGTCACGCCATCACAGTAGTTCATCTTGGTGTAGGATGAAGGTGAAATTAGGTACATGTTCATCAAGATGAGCATATGCGACTCTGTATTATTGGGGCATTTGACAATTTACTCCATCAAAGTTGGATGGAGAATCACTCTTGTGAAAAGAAGACATTTTGTATTAGAAAATAAAAAATGTAGTGTGCTTCTTAAAATTTTTGTAGTTATTTTAATGTATGATATGACTTTAGGGTTCATTCCAACGATCGTAAATAATTTTTCACTAAGTCCTAGATAGCATATGTAACAACTAAAAGTCCTCAACAATGGGGCTAATGATGAGCAGTGAGGTACCCCTATGCCCAACCATATGAATCACAAGTGTTCATGCGTGATTCGGTTCAATTCTGCAAAATTTAAGTTCCTAAGTACACTAGTTCTAGGGTGTGAAATGTAATCATGATAATCATTATCTTCTTAACTACACTTGTGAAGCTTGATTGTATGATTAAGTGTAATTAAGGCATATGATTTTTATTATTTTATATTTTATTTGTCTACAATTAGCAATAGGTTGAAACTCAATTTATAAATTAATTTAACTAATCTAATTACTAATCAATAACTAACTATCCTAACATAAGTATTCAGTCCCACTTTCCATACACATCTTGAACACCTATAATGCTGTTGGGTTACCAAACATTAAGTGTCACTAGGATTACAAAGAGTCATATGCATGCTAGAAGCAATCATACTTATGTACTTAATTAATTCTATCTGATCAAACTAGCTTACTTTAGCTTAATTACTTGAAATTATTAAATAAAATTGGACAAAACATTAATTACATGAATATCCGATATTGAGGCTAGACAAAATATGATTCATCAATGTGACCCAGTCGATGAGGCCCAATCGACAAGGCCTCATCAACGCAGCTAGTTCATGACTCATCACTAATGATCCTTTTATCCTATTGGCTATATATATTAAGTTGTATCTATAGTCAAATTATTTCAAGATTTGATGCCCTAATATGTGTAGTATGATTATCAATTCTTATAAGCATAACTTATTAAAAGAAGAAGAAATAAAGTACAAGTGACAATTTTTCTTTCAAGACTCAATTACCATGAAAAGTTACTAAGACTTTACCCACTATGTAACACTAATCTTACTATGATTGATACAACAATGAAGCGTTAGCCTAGTGGTAAGACTTTTGATTTGGATGCTTTAAGTCTTGCGTTCAATTTCAGTGGACAATGCTGAGTTATAAAGTTCTATTTGGACTATATATTTTGGGTTGAACTATATTTCAATTATTTTAGGTTCCAACACCCCTCTACTATGATTGATTCTTTCTAAATTATAGTAGATAATACAACATATGTGAATTGATCTTTTTATCAATTCCTCATGGATTAATGCAAATTTTTAGTAGTGTAAACAAAAATTTGTTATTCTACCATCTAGTACATCAATGTTGTCTTTTAATTATAATCTTACATTGTTCCATTTTTGAACTTCATTTATAATTCTCCTCCTACTTGAATGCATCATCTCAATTCCATAGGTTCAATGGGATTTCATCTTACTTTCTACTAAAGAGTCTTTTTCTTCTTCAACTCCTTTGGTTGTGATGACCATTACATCTTCAACTTCCTAGGTTAAGATAAGTTAACATGTACCTTATTGGTTCATAAGTTAAGATTATAATCACTTGTTGGTTAATATGCTTTTGATTTATCAATAAACCTTTCTAGTTAGATTTTTTTTTCATCCAACTTCACTCATGGATAAATCCTTATTCACCTATCACTTTCATGAAATGCCCTTAATATTTATTGAGCATTTCCATATTCTTTAATCTCATAACTTCATTTTATTTTAATATTTCTTTGGGTCATTCACTCAGCTACTTGAATTGAGTTCTTTACAATAAAAAATCTTATTAATATTTTATTAATTAGTTTTTGAATTTTGTATGATTTATTAACCTTATGAGGTATTCATGTAACACATCGTTTTGTACTTAATTCTTACTCCACAGTATTATGATGCATTACACTTCATAAAAGTCTTTTTTTAAGATTGTTACATGGATAATGGGGAGTATTGTTTAACATTTCTCTTGAGTCTTAAAAAATATTTTATTTAGTCATAATCTTACCTTAAGATGTTTTCATTGGAATATGGTAGTGAAACTAAAATTTTATTATAGACCCAGAAGATTTTTTAGAAAAATTAATTTATATAAAATACATCAATAACAATCAATCCTACATATAGTAGATGCATTTAACATTCATGTCTTTCACTCACAAGGAATCATTAAATACCAATTTATTGGATATACAAAGAATAAAATAAATATCAATACATATTATTTTATTTTTCTACTATCAAGTTTACAAATGCATATTGTTACTCAGAAATACCAAATGAGTGTCAATACAAATAAATAAAGATGCTCAGAAAATTTAGAAGTTCTTTATAACATTGGTATTTGTCATTCAAAAACTATATAAAGAGGCATGTATTTAGTCAAGAAAAGGGGAAAAAATAATTACAAACACTAATTTTATTAATGTAAAAAAAAATATCTCTTTCTTCTACTTTTTCTTGGAATTAGAAATGATCATCTTCATGCCAACCAATTATCAAATTTTCTTGTTACTTTTATACAATGTGTGATCTTTTTAGATTAGGAATTGAATGAAAACAACATTTGACTTTACTAAAGTTCTTTCGAAAGAGTGGCTTCTAGGCATTTATAACTACAAGAGGAAGGATGATGCAAAACACAAACTTGCACTTGTTCAATCTCTTCATGAAATGCAACAAACTAGTTGAAAACAAAATCATTTTGCCTAGATGATAAATCTATTAATTTGATGAGCACAAGCTTAACTTTGAACTTGTTTTGTTAAGCATGAGTACTTTAAAATGTTCTTAGCTTAGCATGATAATTTTACCAATTTGTATGAGTTTAAAATACAAGAAAGCATTCATTTCCTCTATTCTCTGACCACCTCTTCCTTATTTTTTCTTTTATCTTTATTTTTATTTTCTATTCTTTTATAAACTTATGTTTGATTATTTTCTTTTCTCGTTTTCTTTTCTAAAAAGAAGTTTATGTAACATGTAACTATTGGCTGATTTAAAAAAGGCTTTCTTGGCCTAATAGTGCTTTTGGCTCATTAATGAGTTATCTAATATAAAAATGCTAATAATAAATAATTTTTTTGGAGCAAAGGTAATATGTCTGTGGAAGCACTTATGTGGGTAGAGGATTGTACCCATACTAGTTGTGTGCATGCTTACAATCTGCATGTATATAACTAAACATTATGGTATCATAAAATGCCAAAATTCTAATCTTTCTTTAATGGTATAAATATAAGAAATATTCCTAATTTTTTCATCACACCATACATGGGAGGTTACAACTAAAAATATTAGGGACAAGAGATGAACCAATACAGTAAACCAATAATGACGATACGACCCATGTTTATTTGCAACTAGGTAAAGGAGACCAACACTATGTTAGGAAATGAACCAAGTGAAAGAAAAACAAGAAAAACAAGTACACATAGAACATAGAATGTTTGTGGTTCAGTAAGATCACCACTCATTCATGGCCACGTTGGAGTTTCATTATATATTTTCGCAAATTATAGTTACAAGAGAGCTTTGGAACATTACATAAATATGCATAAATAAACCATTCATAACTGAAACTAGTCCATGACCCAATAATCCAAATCAGTCATTACATGACTCCAATAATCTCCCACTTGAAGACTAATCTAGAAAAAAACTCTTACAACTTTGCTTCTCCCACCTACACCATCAACTCCTAGTGTAGCACCTCCTCATAACTAACCATGAAGGCTTGCTAAGGTCATGCAAAGCCATAACTTAGCAATGGTGACCACCTTGGTTAACATGTCCACAAGGTTCTTTGACCCAAGAACCTTCCTTAGTAGTAATTTCCCATCATCTATCAACCCACAAATATGGTGATACCTCAACTGAATGTGTTTAGATCTAGAATGAAAAATTGGATCTCTAGCTAGATGTATGGCACTCTAACCATTACTAAAAAGCTTGCTACTATCTTGTGTCTTACAAATGCTCTTAAAAGACCCTTCAACCATATCATCTCCTTTCTAGCTTTTGATATAGCCATATATTCTACTTCTGTGGTTGAGAGAGAAATGCTCTACTAAAGTTGAGACATCCAACTCCTGGAAGTCCTACCTAGAGTTAAAATATAATCAATGGTGCTCTTCCTGCTATCCAAATCACCTACTAAATCTTCATTAGAAAAACCCTATAGAGTAATGTTGCTCATTTTAAAATAAAGTGGCATACCTAAAGTTCCTTTTAGATATCTTACAAGCCACTTTACAGCTTTCCAATGCTCCCTTCCTAGATTAGACATGAACCTGATAATAACTCTCATTGCATATGCTATGTTGAGTCTAGTACAGATCATAGCATACATCAAACTTCCAACTACTAAAGCATATGGTATTCTAGGCATCTATTCACATTCTTCTTGTATCCTTGGTGACTAATTCTTACTAAGAATGAAGTGACTTCCTAATGAAGTGCATCTAGTCTTTGCATCCTAAATGTTGAACCTACTAAGCACTTTCTCTATATACTTTTCCTGAGACAACTTGAGAATCCCTTAAGATCTAGTTCTACTGATGCTTATCCCAAGTATCTTCTTGGCTAGTTCCAAGTCTTTCATCTCAAATTTCTTTGCTAATTGGTATTTAGTTTATCTATCTCTTGTAAACTAGACCCTACAACAAGCATGTCATCAACATACAAGAGAAAAATAATGTAGCGGTCATCAAACCTCCTTATTTAGCAACAATGATCCATCTCACATCTTGTGAAACTAGCATTAAACATGAACTGATAAAATTTCTTATACCACTACTAGGAGCCTATTTCAATCCATACAAGCTCTTCTTCAACTTACACACAAAATTTTTTCTTCTAATAACATGAAAACCTTCTGGTTGAACCATGTCCTCATCAAGATCGCCATGCAAGAAAGTGGTTTTGACATCTAACTACTCTAGATGCAAATCATTAGTAGTCATAATACTTAGCACTAATCTAATGGTAGTCAACTTTACTATAGGAGAAAAAATCTCTGAGTAGTCAATTCCTCTTTTCTATTGGAAACCCTTAAGTACTAATCTTACCTTGTATCTTTTGTTGCCATCATGTTCTTCCTTGATCATGTACATCCATTTATTTTGTAGTACCTTCTTTCCTTCTAGCAACTTAGTCAGTATGCATCTGAAGTGACTTCATCTCATCTCTAATAGGCAACTCCTACCTAACATGATCTATTGCTTACATTACTTCATCAAAACATTCTAGTTCCCTAGCATCAGTCAAAAGTAAATAATGTAATGAGGGAGAGTACATATCTCTAGGCTTTGGTGTTCTAGTAGATCTTCTCAATTGAGTATCTGATGTACCTATTTGTAACTCAACTTTAGCTTCATCTTTAGCTATTCTGTTTCCAAGATTTTCTTGAATCCTTCCAACTACATCCCTCTCAGATATCTCTTCCAAGTCAACCTTCTCACTTTTCTTTTCCTACTTCCCTGCACTATTAGATTTCGATCTAGACTTGTCCTTGTACAACACATGTTCATTAAAAGTGGCATCCCTATGTCTTATAATTTTTCTATTTTGATCATCCCAAAAATGATAACCAAAATCATTAGAATCGTAGCCAATAAAATAATATTTCTTAGCTTTAGGATCAATTTTATATTGGATATTAGAACCTAAGTGCACATATGATACACAAACAAAAAATTTAAAATGTGAGAAGTTTACTACCTTTCCTAACCATTCCTCCTTAAGTATCTTAATGTCTAGCAAAACTGAAGGTCCTTGATTTATGAGATAGGCTAGTGTGTTGATTGCATCTGCCCAAAACACCTTTGGTAGTCTAGAAGATATCCTCATGCTTCTAGCTCTCTCATTTAAGGTCTTGTTCATTATCTTAGCAACACTATTCTCCTCCAACGTTCTAGGAACCATCTTAATTATTTTGATCCCATTCTCAAAATAGAAAGTCTTAACTCTAAACTAGCATACTCTCCACCATTATTAAACCCCAAACACTTGACTCTCAAACTAGTTTGGTTTTCCACTTTTGCCTTCCACCTTTTAAATGTAGAAAACACATCAAATTTATTTTTAAGAAAATAAACCCATACCTTTTGATGAGTGGCGAGGTACCCCTACACTCAACAATACGAAACAAGCGTAGCATGCGCGATCTGGTTGAACTCCACAGACTAAGTGCCTACATGCCCCATGGAACACTTAGGGTTAATTATTCATTGTCTTCCCAGACTTGCTTGTAGTTGTTACAATGTATGGTTAAGTAAGTCCGAGGTATATGATTTTTATGATTTTTATGTGTTTTATCTCCTATGCTATTGAGGTGAAGGGTTAAAGAAACTAACTAACTCTAGCGTCAGCATCCATACCCACTTACCGTACACACCCTGAACCGATGCAACCGTGGCTACCAAATGCTAATCGTTACTAGGATTACCACATGTAACACACATGCTCGAAGTGGTCGTACTGAGGTACTTAACTAGGAGTAAAGTGTTGAGAGAATCTAATCTAGCCTAAGTGCGATGAGAATCTGTTCCTTGATTATCCATACACATCCTTAAATGCTCGTAATCAAGTCGTACTCATTCCGCGTTACGATGAGCATCCGTTCCTTGATTATCCGTATACATCCTTAAATGCTCGTAATCAAGTCATACTCATTCTGCATTACTAGGAGATAAGGGTTGAGAGAGAAAGAAATAAATAACATTAAAATAAAATTCTATTCCATGCACTTCAAGGTTTATCCAGGAAGTTCGTCTTTATTTCCATACACAACTTGTGTTCAGGTATAATGCTACTTGAATAAAGATCTGTTCACTTTAGGACTCCTACCGTGGGCACATGGAAAATATTCTATCTCTGGAATGATCAATCTGCCAAAGTTTCCCTACTTTTAGCCTAGGATGAGAAAACAAGGGAGAGCCGCCTCTTATTTATAGATATGATGGCACACCGCGATATCACATACATGATATCGCAGGGGACGACGCGATATCATGTATGCGATATCGCATGGGATGCAATATCGTGGCCCATGCAATATCACATCTCATCATACCCCCATGACTAAATGAAAACTCGTCCTTAAGTTCCTTACAAAACATTGGGAAGGTATGTGATTATTGAGGTTAATGGAACTAATGGGATGACATGTGAACAGATCATCATTACAAGACTTGACAAAACTAATGTTCATGACAACAAGAGTGAACACCTTATTACATTGACATCAGGCCTTAGTTGGCAGCTAAGAGAGAAGAGAGAAAGAAGTGTTGCTGCTGCCAATGCCAAGATTGGGCCTTTCGTTTTCCATCCGTAAGCACGCCATCAATCTTACTCCTTGCATAGTTGCTTCTAGCATAGCTCCATTCTAAGTGTTTGCTCCAGATCCAATTTGTTGTTGTATGATTACCATCTTCACACACAACACAATCATATATTAGCAAGGGTAAATGAATCATCATGTAATTAATACCTTGCTTTGATGTAGGTCCATTGGCTAGGTTGTGGTATGGCTAATTACAGATCTGGGGATGTATTAATGATGACTACCGAAGGTTTAGGGGTTAGTAAAAAATTAAAAAATTGGGGCTAGGAGAAAAATGAAAAAATCGAGCCCTGTACCCCCATGACTAATCACGAACCTCCGGTAGTGTTAGACTGGAGAAAGAAAATGAGTAAGAAAGATAAATAAGAAGGGACAACTATGGCATCGATGAAATGGATGTCAAGCTGGAAATGAACAAAATAAAATTAATTGCAAAAATGTTAGGGAAAAGAATTTAACTAGTGCAC
>MNCI01031253.1:148132-186365 GCA_015680685.1 Gnetum montanum
AGTTGAGCTTTAGGTTGGTTTCAACACATCATTTCAATACTTTCTCTAACCGGTCGAGGGCTTGATTGAAGCTCATCCCATAAGTGGAGAAGTTGTCCATGAAGACTTCTACTCCGTTACCTATTTGCTACTGAAATATGCTCAGAACTAATCGTTGGAATGTGGTAGGGGCATTGCACAAGCCAAAAGGCATTTGTTTGTATGCAAACATTCCCCAAGAACTGGTGAATGTTGTTTTGGCTTGGTATTTTGGTGCGATTCGTATTTGGTTGTATCCATTATACCCATCTAGAAAACTGTAATAGCGATGCCCTGCTATAGTGTCTAAGACTTGGTCAACAAATGGTAATGAGAAGTGATCTTTGAATGTTGCCATATTCAATAGCCTAAATTCTATACATATCCTCCATTTACCTCCCTTTTTTGGTACAATTACAAGAGGGCTAACCCATTCACTATCAGCAATGGGGTAAATGAACCCAGCCTTGTGAAGTTGCTCTATCTCCTCTTTTACTATTTGTTTTAACTTTGGGTTCAATTGCCTCTGTAGTTGTTTGCGAGGCTTCATGGAGGGGTCCGTGTAAATCCTATGCTGGCATATCCTAGGGTCTATTCTAGTTAGTTCAAAGTATGACCATGCAAAGGCTATTGACCACTTATTTCTTACCTTCAGCAAACTTTCTTTTTGCTTGGGTGCGAGCTTTGCGTTGATGATTACCAATTTTCCATTTTTAAGGGTCATGTATTCCAAACTGGTGGGTAACGATTTTAAATCTAGGGGCTCTTGTTTAAACTTCTTAGGAATCTCCAACTTTCCCCAATTAATGTTTTCAGGGTTAAGAGCTGGAAGTTGGCCACAGACCTACTCAAGTGCATCCATGCTTTCAACGTAAGTACTAGTTATCCCCTCAATCAGTCCCATGCATGTCATTGAATTTCTCTCTTGGCCAGCCATCAGCCACTAGGTGTTTTCTTATTGTGTGGCTACTGCATATAGGCACTTTTGTATGTCAATATCCTGTGAACACCGATTGCATGGAGGCAATGTTAGACTTCGCATCACCCATGATTTCTGTATGCAATGAAACCCTGTGTCACTATATGCGATGCATGGAACTCTCTTCTTCTCAATTTTTCCAAAAGTATTTTTCTTGGATATTTCTAAGGAAAGATTGCGGATTCCTACGCGTGCATCGATTGTACTCAGCCATGCCCTTCCCATTATAATTGGGAAATCCCCTTTGTCATTGTTTATTTGGATCACTAGGAAATTACCTAGATATGACCAACCACCCATAGTGATAACAATGTCCTCAACCTGTCCTAAAGGAACAATGATGGACTGGTCAGCCAGCTCTAAGTGAATATTACTCTTCTTGAGTGGAGGCAGGTTCCAAGTTTTATACAGTTCTTGTGAGATTAAGTTGACTCCAGAACCTGAGTCAAGGAGAGCCTTATGGGGTTCATTCCCAACAACTTGGAGATAAACTAGGGGGACCCCAGGATCAGATAATTTCTTAGGAAGGTGGCCAACCTTAATCCAGTCAGTTACAGTATGTGTTAACATAACCGTATGCATTGGGCACGATTTCTTGTTTGAAGGGGGTCCCGAAACCTTATTTGGTACAACAGTGTTTAGTTGTTTAACCGCTTGTGAGGGTGAGGGCTTAGTTGGATTGTTGGCTCTAAAGAAAGGTCATTTCAGAGTAAAACTGCTAGGACCAACTAAGAATTGAGGATTGGAAGCCCTCGTGACATTAGGTTGTTGCGGTTGTGTGGGAAATACCCTTGGCGTTGTTGGGGCGGTTGGTCATGGAGCTACTGGCGTGAGAGGTGTGGATGGATTTGGAGGATGGTATTTATGTGGGGTGTTCCTTCCTAAAGGGAAAGTCTGGTGATATTCCCAAACTGGGTAGTGATGTTGTGGGATTGCGTAACCCATAGGGTCACTTGGAGGAATCGGCTACCGGCAAGGGTACTGCTATTTCGGTGGTGGCATCCCCCATGACTGTGGGTATTGCCACTACTGATGTTGTATTCTTTCGCACTTTCCCTCTTACGTAGCTCACCTTCTTCTTTTGCTACTTGTTCCAAGAAGCTATGTACTTCATGGGCTCTAAGTTGTGATAATATCCCTTGGGCATAAGTCCCAAGGGTTCTCCTCATCTCATGTCTTAGCCCATCTACGATGTGGTGAAGTTGATCCCGTTGAGTGTATCCATGACTCGGGCAATGATGTAACAATGTGTAGTAGCGGGCCATGGCAGCATCCAAGGGTTCATGAGTACCTTGCTTCTAGCCTTGGATATACTTATGCAAATTAGACACTCTGGAGTACGTCTAATACTTATCGTTGAAGAGTTCTAACATCGTACTCCACCTCCTGATGGTTTCTAGTTCTAAGGACCGGTACTAGCTCTTTGCTTCCTTGGTGAGTATCCTGGGAAACAACTTAAGTTTCTATCACTCGTTCTCTATGTTTTGCAAGGTGCAGGCATCGTGGAATGCCTGTAAATGATGTTGCGAATCAGTGTTGTATCCCCCTTCAAATCGTGGGACATTGTTCATGTCTAAGCATTTGATCTGACTATCTTTTAAATGCCTTGTGGGAATTCTAACAACCTCCATTATATCAAGCATACTTTGGGTTGCAAGTAGGGGCTCGTCATGATCATCTCTTTTATGATGCTTGTGATGTCTGCATTGTTCCCTACTTTCCCTTTGTTCATGCCCTCGTCCTCTCTCTCGACTCTCTCGTCAAGGTCTCTCATTTTTCTTACCTTTATCCTCTCTATTGTGCTCGTGCTGGTTGCACCCAGATGTGGAAGGAGAGGGTGAGTGATGAGATGAAGGAGAAGAAGAAGAGGAACCATCGCCATGGCGATGCTTCTTGCCTTCTCTTCAGGTGCCATGGCCCCAATCATGATGACGATCTAAGTGCCCATCCTTATCATAAGTTGTTATTCCCTTTGTGAATAGTTGGTGTTCATGGGCATCAGAACTAGGGTTATGTATCATTGATCATAGGTTCTGATACCCTACCTCCTCACCATCGTTAGGAGGGGGAACATTGTTTGCTAAATAATCCATTATAATGGGTTCCTCATCTCCTATTTTTCTAAGGATGTGTGGGCCTTTACCCTTCAACAATTTATGTTGGCTCTCTTGCCTTGAGTCCCTCATACATTACAAAGCTATGGGATAGTAATCCCTTGAATCAAAGTCTTCCGCAACGTATTCTGCATATAATTCTATCATGTCAATCTATGCCAAAGCACGGAGAAGCATGTTTGGGATTGATCGATCTAGAGGTAACACAATTTTACCTTGCAAATCTCTCCATCACAGCTGTTCATCTTGATGGAGGATAAAGGTAAAGTTTGGAATATACTCATGGGGATGAGTATAGACTATCCAGTATTGTTCAAGACTTGGCATATTCTAGTTATGTGTTTTTGAGTACCCACTGTTTCGTGTATGGTCCTTAGGTGATAAGATGCTCTTATGAGAAGAAGAAGAAGACATAGTGTCTTACCGGTGTGCTATTTACCATTATAAAAATTTTTCTTTAATTACCCGAAGGTTTGTTTAGGCTCCCAACGATGTGAGTGATATCCTATGTTCTATTCAGCGCACAAACACTTAGTCCTCGATAACAGTGCCAATGACGAGTGGCAAGGTACCCCTACACTCAACCATACGAAATGATCGTAGCACACGCGATCCAGTCGAACTCCATAGACTAAGTGCCTACACACCCCATGGAACACTTAGGGTTAATTATTCGTTGTCTTCCCAAACTTGCTTGTAGTTGTCATGGTGTATGGTTAAGTAAGTCCAAGGTATATGATTTTTATGGTTTTTATGTGTTTTATCTCCTATGCTATTGAGGTGAAGGGTTGAAGAAACTAACTAACTCTAACTAATGAACTAAGTCTAAATTACCTAGCATCAGCATCCATTCCCACTTACCGTACACACTCTGAACCGATGCAACTGTGGCTACCAAACACTAATCGTTACTGGGATTACCACACGTAACACATGTGCTCGAAGTGGTCGTACTGAGGCACTTAACTAGGAGGAAAGGCTTGAGAGAATCTAATCTAGCCTAAGTGCAATGAGCATTTGTTCCTTGATTATCCATACACATCCTTAAATGTTCGTAATCAAGTCGTACTCATTCCGCGTTGCGATAAGAATCCGTTCCTTGATTATCCATACACATCCTTAAATGCTCGTAATCAAGTCATACTCATTTTGCATTACTAGGAGATAAGGGTTGAGAGAGAAAGCAATAAATAACATTAAAATAAAATCATATTCCATGCACTGCAAGGTTTATCCAGGAAGTTCATCTTTATTGCCATACACAACTTGTGTTTAGGTACAATGCTACTCAAATAAAGATCCGTTCACTTTAGGACTCCTACTACGAGCACATGGAAAATATTCTATCTCTGGAGTGATCAATCTGCGAGAGTTTCCCTACTTTTAGCCTAGGATGAGAAAACAAGGGAGAGCCACCTTTTATTTATAGATATGATGGCACACCGCGATATCGTGTACGCGATATCGCAGGGGACTACGCGATATCACGACGGCCGCGATATCGCATCTCATCGCCTTTCTATTAGAATTGTCAACAAATAATAGCACAATCCACCAAGGAAACTCATTGGAGCTAGTCCCCATACATCTTAGTCTTTGATGTTCTTCCAATTTTTGAGAAACTAGCTCTTTTCTACTTCCAATAAATACATCCTTCACATAAACTAACATTAATAAACTTCAAGTCTAGTAATCTCCCCTATGAGGCCAACAACTTCATTTCCTTTTCACTCATGTTTTCCAACCTCCAATGTCACAATGTTGACATTGATTTTGAATCAACCACTAACACTATGTCTTTTATTTCTAAATTGGTGTACAATGTTCCCACCTTATTTCCCTAAGCAATGATCAAATTTCATTAATTATTTTCTACGATCTGCCTCCAAATACGGTACTGTACCCTTCATTATCTATCTGACCCATAGAAATAAGGTTTTTCATTAAACCTAAAACATGTCTAACATTCTATAACTTCTATTCCTTCCCTTATGTAGTCTTTATATAAACATCATCCTTCCTCATAATTTTTAATGACTCATCATTTGTAAGATAAACCTTTCCAAAATTCCTAGTAGCATAGTTATTAAATAGTTCTTTAAAAGAAGTAGAGTGAAACAACACATCTAAATCAAGAATCCAAGATTCATTATCACTATCCACACAACAAATTAGGTCATTAGAAATTTCTTCAATAGCTACACTTGCTATATCATCATGCTAATTTTTCTTTTCTTTCTTTAGTGCCATGCACTATTTTCTAAGGTGGCCTTTCTAATTGCAATTCCAACAGGTGACATTCTTGTGACCCCTTGGATCAACTTCTTCCCTTAGACTTTGGGTTTCCATGGTCCTGATTTTGTCCCCACTGAAAAATTCTACCTCTATCTTCATTACTTAAGGCAGAACCCAAAGATTCACCTAACTCCCTTCTATGTATATCCTCATTGAGAATCAAATCTTGAACTCTAGAAAATTTCATTTTTTGATCTCTTGATGAACTACTAACTGTAGTTGCCATTGTAGACTAATTATCAAGTAGGGATGATAACAAGATCAATGCTTTGATCTCATCATCAAAGTCAGTTTCAACAGAACTTAACTAACTTATGATCACATTGAACTCATTGATGTGATTTGTAAGCAATGCACCTTCAAACATCCTCAGATTGAATAATCAGCACATCAGATATACCTTGTTTGAGGTGGATGGCTTCTTATACATATCTAATAAGGCTTTCATCAAACCCTGAGTAATCTTTTCATTGACGAAATTAAACATAATATTCTATGATAATGTCAAATAAATCACCCCAAGAGCCTAGAAATCTAATAGTTTCCAATCCTCTTTTCTCATAAGATTTGGCTTCTTCCACAACAGTGGTTTATGCAACTTATTTTGGTACAAATAATCTTTTATCTACATCTTCTAGAACCTGAAGTCCATCCCATCGTACTTATTAACCCTCACTTTCCCATCCTTGGATGTAATTGCTCCTAGTGATCCTTTGCAAACCTCACTCCAATACCAGCTTGTTAGGAAATGAATCAAGAAAACAAATAAGAATAGAAAAAACAAGCACACAGAGAATTTTTGTGGTTTAGCAAGATCACCACTCATTCATAGTCACACTAGAGTTTCAGTATATGTTTTTGCATATTATAATCACAAAAGAGTTTTAGAACGTTACATAAATATGCATAAAGAAACCATCCATAATTGAAACTGGCCCATGACCTAATAATCTGGTACAGGTACAAGAGAGTTTCAAAACGTTACATTAATATGCATAAACAAACCATCTGTAACCAAAATTGGCCCATGACTCAATAATCTGAATCAGTCACCACATGACTCCAACACACTATCCTTAGGGTTAGTGGATTCATTGATGAAAATTCAAGGACCACTAAATGTTGCTAGCTACCCTTAGCTTTATGCATGAGAATACCATGAAAGAGACAAGTCCAAGGCACATGGACCATAGCTCTTTCCTACCAAACAAATCAATGGATAGTAGTATTAATGCAAGGCATAATGCATTAATTCACATGTCCCTTTACATTTAAATTCATTGAGATAAGAATAAGATATAGCCAAAGTGCCACACACATAAATAAAACACAACACCCTTAATTCATGAGAGAAAAAATGTAGAAAGAGAAAAACATTAATAGCAAGTTTGGGATCTTATTATCTAAAATTTGAAACAAGTAGATGGAAGAAAATTCCCAATGAATATTGGATATGTAGATTATGTAATACAATAGCATTGAAGATGAATATGGAATTTCATGCAATGTCCTACATTAGATCACATTAGACATAGATGATATATTAAATTTATAAATTTGGTTGACTTGTTTCAAATGTTACCACAAATACTTGGTAATTTTTTAATGATGTTTTCTAAACTTAGAGTATGTATAATTCTACTATCCAATAGATCGAGAGGGTTTGTAGCCATAATAAAATTTCAGTTTTAACTTCAATTTAGTAAAAAAAACAATATTTCTAAAAGGGAAAAAATATTTCTATTTGAAAGGTACGAGGGGATGCCTTAATTCAAAGACAAACTATTTATCTATTGCTACTCCTATGGACAAAGAATAGGATCTCATTATTTGAGAGTTAAAATAGGTTTATGATTGAAAATTTCTCATTATTTAAGAATAAATATGGGCCAAAAGTCTCAAGATACAAGCTAAACAAAGACTTTTAATAAATTATTCAAAAATGTTTCCAAGTCTATAAATACCACAAATTTTCCAGAAATACAAATATTTTATATTTTATCCAAGAATCTCTAAAGGATAGGTCTTAGTTACTTTCACTGCCAAAATGATAAGTCTTGGAATAACCTCACTACTAACATCAGATTATCTTATTAGATATTTAATGTTCAGAAAAGTCACAAAATTTTCAACAAAAATATAGATATTATATGTTTTAGCTAGAAATCTCTAAAGAGAGGTCTTGGTTAGTATCATTTCCAAGGGAACATACTAATAGGTCTTGGAATACCAACATTACTAACATCCTTAGTGGTCAAGGCACATGCATCATCAAAATGATAGGTCTTGACTATGCCTCACCACATACCAATTGACTCAATTGCTTAGTGTTATGATCTTGGCTAGTTTTCCATTCTTATTGAACTTACCAATCAAAATTGAAAGTAGGAAATCCATCCAAACCCTTGTTTTTGAGGAGTGGGTTCCATTAAGAAACACCTTAGTATTACATGTAGATGGGACCATCTAAAAGATTTGCAACTTCCAATAGCAATTGAACAAACTTGATCACATTATATATTATTTTATTATTTTCTAAATCAAAAGGATTTCCAAAATAGTCAAAAAGTTCACAATAACTAAAATTCCACAAAATCTTGGAAATTCCCATTTATATCAAAGACTAATTCAAAATTATCATAAAATATCCAAGAAGTTGGCAAAAATCCCACATCATCCAAAAATTTACCAAAAAGACAAATTGAGCTAAAAAAATACAATACAAATTTCCATATAAAAACAAGTTGAAACTATAAAAAATTCAGCAGTCTTGACTTAATAATTAAAGTTGTAAAAAATAAGGAAGAATTGGGAAGAAGAAAGGAAAAAGAAAAAATTCACAGCAAAATAAAGAAACCACATGAAAAGGAAAATAAAATAAACTTTCTTATTGTGTTGTAAGACCTTTTAAAATTTTCTTATTGGCTTTCCTTCCTACTCAAAAATGCTCGCAATATACTTTCACTTCGTTTGAAACCTATGCATTAGAAATCTTCCATGAACCAAAGCAAGACATATTGAAGAGAAAAATCTATTTACAAGTAGAAGAAAGACATGCATCATGACACATAGCCTTAATACATGTATATAAACAAAAGAAACATACTTGGAATTAAAGAAACTAAGTTGAAAATGGCTTCAGAAAGCAGAAACTAGGTGGGAAATGGTTTCTATTTGGAAGAAACAAAGCTTTGGATGGTTTCTGTTTGAAACCAAAGAAAAAATAAAAGAAAAGAAACCAAAATTCATAGGGCAGTGAAGGAAAATGATATGATGTGTGTAGCTTTTATATATATATGCTTTACATGTAACATTATTATTTTACTTTTTATTTTTATTTACTTTTTATTTTTATTTACTATTCTTTAAACTACCTTCACATGGCTAACTTACCTTTTGAAATTGATTTTTTTCTAACTTAGTTTTAATTTAATTTTTTCTAAAAAACATTTTCATAAGTTCATTTTTTATTTCTTTCTCCTAATTAATATTCTCAATGTAAAACCATGCATAATAGACACATATAGACTCCAAATCAAATTCCATTTGAATCTACAGGATCCTTATCAAGTGCACTATATGTTCATATATTAAAATCATATCAAAGCATCACTCATCATAGTCATACAATTTATACATCAAAACTTTCATGAAATTTTTAGTAAACTAATAATGTGATATCTCGAGAATTGTAACTCTAATTTTAGTGAACTAAAGGGTTAAAATTAGCATTTGATATGTTCTAGAATATTGGTCAAGTCAGATGCTAGGTAGAATACCATTGTAAGGTACTTTCTTAATCAAGCCAGTTTATATAATATTAAGCTATAATTAAAAATGAACTTAGAATTCTAGTTTGATGACAAGAAATGAAAGGGTGTATGACTTGGGTAAGGTTAGAGTCTAAAATGTTCTAAGAAAAGAGCATTATATAATGACATGTGCATAATAAATAATAAAATAGATATAACTAAATGTACATAAAGAATAAAATATGCATAACCAAATACCTATAGAGGCATGATAATTGGCAAAAAGAAAAACTTCCTAGGGTAAATTGATTTCAATACTTAATTATAAAATATATATAAAACGTATGATTGAGCTCCAATAGTAGTAAAAGAAAAGAATACAAAACTTTAATAAAATATTTTAACAAGTATACTGTATTCACTCAATAACAACAACAACAGTAACTAGAATAATATAATCCTATTATTTAGTCAATAAAATTAGAACTAACCTATTGAAATGAAATGCATCTGACAATAGTAAATAATTAAACCTATGCAAAATTTAGGTTGTGGCAATACACATATAAGCTATGTTGTTTAGGGAGTCTTGAAGATCAATGAGCACTATGTGTTTCTTAGTATCCTCAAACTAAAGATTTAAGAAAAAAATTTCATCTTTTCTTGTTAGATCTAGTGTTAGTTGAACACTTTGTTAAGTCAATATTAATTTTCATGATAGAAATGTAATGTTTGCTCTTTACCTGAGCTCAAATCCTTATCTTCTCTCGGTATTTAATCCATGTATGCTTCATGGAACTAGCGGTGAGTCGAAAAGCCCACCTTTACGACCGTTTACACATGTGGTTTATGTGAAAGGGTCTTGTCATCGTCTACTCATCTTGGTTTTTGGTTTCTGCTTTGTTGGTTTAGCTTTGATGCTGCTTAAAGGATATTCTATCTTTCTAGCTTAAAAAGACTAACATAGATGTTATGGATAACAAAAAGTTAAATAGATTTGGTACGGGCCTGGTTTGATATTCTATCTTTTTTTGACTACATGGTTTCGCTCTCGTTTCATCTTTATTCTCATTTTGATGAATTTGAATGTAAAGGTACACGTGAATCGGCGTGCTATGCCGTGCAATAATACAATCCACCCATTTGTTTGGTAGGAAAAAGCTCTGTTCCTTGGGCTCGATGGCATGACAGGATACAATCCACCCATTTGTTTGGTAGGAAAAACCTCTGGTCCTTGGGCTCGATGGCATGACAGCGCTTTTGTCGTACATTGATGCATTCAAATTTTCTGCGCGTCGATTGTGAACCTGAGCGCTAAGAATAGCTGCCCACGTTTTTGCCGTGTGATTACGTGAATACGTTTGTTTTGTTTTGTTGCATTGTGTAAATATTTTTTTGTTTGGTTGGATTGCAGTGTTGTATTAATTTCCATGGATTTTGTATTAATTGAAAGTACATGGACCTTGACATTGACAGTAGCGTTGGCCTCTTGCTGGCCACGATAAGCTTGGCAATAATAACGCTCCGCTGGGTTCTATCCTCATTAAGGTTCATCGTGGTTCTCCCTAATATGATTTTTTAGGTTCATCGTGGTTCATTGTGGTTGTCCCGAAAATAGAAATATACCTTACATTTATGTCATAAGAAAAAGATGGGAATTTTGGCATTTTGCCGTTCCATGCTTACACATGGCAACTATGAGTGTGGTCTTTTACCTCTAGAAGTATTCCATGATATATCTTGTTTTGCAAAGAATTTATTTATTATTGAAGCTTTCTTATGAAATGGAAAAACTCTCATTAATAAGCCAATAGCAATAGCATTAATAGGCCAAGAAAACTTCTTTCTTATAGGGCAAAAGTAAAATTAGTTACAAGAAAAAGATAACAAGAAAAATACAAAAAAAAGAATAAAATTAAAGATAAAAGAAAATGAAAGAAAGATAAAAAAAACTCCCGTAGAGATTAGATTTCTAGCTTACCGTCCCAAACAAAGAACATTTTAAATTGCTTATGCTTAGCAAAGCAAATTGAAAGGAGTGTGCGCCCATAAAATTAAAAAAAACATCCTATGGGAAAAATGATTTTGTGTTCAATGGTAGTAAATATTTCCTTCTTATTGTTGATGATTGTACTAGAATGTCATGGCTAACATTTATTGAGAAAAAGTCTGATAATTTAAATGTTTTAAGGCATTTTAAAGTATAGTTGAAATTGAAATAGGGCTTAAAATGAAAACTATTAGGACTAACAATGGAGGTGAGTTCACCTCAAATGAATTTTATGAGCTATGTAGAGATTTAGGTATCCAAAAATGGTTCTCATTAGCTAGAAACTGCAGCAAAATGGTGTTATAGAGCAAAAAATAGCACTATACTCGAGATGATTAGATCAATGAATGAGAAAAATGTACCAAAGTACCTATAGAATGAGGTAGCCTAAATAGCTGTGTATATCATCAACCGATGTTTGGTAAGGGCTAATAATGGTAAGACTCCTTATCAAATGTGGTATGAAAAAATAGCTAACATTCAATATTTCAAAATTTTTGGTAGCAAGTGCTATATTAAGAATCAAGATAATGTTCACAAGCTTAATAATTGTTGTGAAGATGTTTCGTTTATTGGATATTCTAGTCATTCAAAAGTTTATCGTTGCTTAAATCTAAAAACATGAAAGATTGTTGAAACACCTCATGTTAATATTGATCAATTATCAGAAGGTACTAATAATCTAGCTGAGAAAGGTGTGAAGGTAGATGAAGAACAAAATGATGATGTCATCTTGGCATGTGAACAAGCGGATGAGATTGAAGAAGAGCAACTAGTCTTACCTAATGAGGTAGAAATAGAACAAGAGGCTACACATAATGGTGGCTTGAGGAGAAGAATGCATAAGTATAGATCCATGGTAGATATTCTCAGGACACCTATTAGACAAAGGAAAAGCATGAATAGAGCTGAAACAATAGATCATGGCTTATTAGTATGATGCTTCCTTTTTTCATTCCTCTAACAATTAGGGAAGCTCTTGGAAGTGAGGACTGGAAGAATGCCATGGATGTAGAGATGGAGCATATTATAAAGAATGATACTTGGGAGCTAGTCCAATGGTCCAAAGGAGCTAACATCATTGGAACTAAGTGGATCTTTAGAAATGAGATAAATGAGCATGGTAAAGTAACCCAAAATAAGGCAAGATTAGTAGCAAAAGGCTTTGCTCATTTAGAGGGACTTGATTATCAAGATACATTTGCCCCAGTTACAAGATTGGAATCTATTAGAATGCACTTAACTTTTGCATCTTATCAAGGATTTAAGCTCTACCAAATGGATGTGAAATTAGCATTTCTAAATGAAGAAATAAAAGGAACAATGTCTATAAAACAACTAGAAGGATTTATTAACACTAAAAAGCCAAATCATGTGTATTAGCTACACAAAGCTTTATATGGGTTAAACAAGCCCCTAGGAAGTGGTATGCTAAGCTTGATTCATATTTAGCTGAAAATGGATATTTGAAAGCTACTCTTGATAGTACCCTTTATATTAAAGAGGATAATATAATGTTTTTAGTTACTTAGATTTATGTTGATGACATAATGTTTGGAGGAATGAGCTTAGGTTTAGCCATGGAATTTGTTGAAGCTATGAAATAAAAGTTTGAAATGTCTACAATAGGGGAGGTATCTCAATATTTTAGGTTTACATGTTCAACATCTTAAGGATGGAACCTTCATTTCTTAGATAAAATATGTTCAATAGATGCTCAAGCATTTCGGCATGATAAAAGTTAAAACTTGTGCAACTCTTCTCAGTAGAAATGTACACCTTTGCAAGGATGAAGATGGAAAAAACATTGATGTTACACTATATAGATCCATCGTGGGAAGCTTGCATTATACCACAGCTAGTAGGCTATATATAGCTTTTGGAATAGGCTTGATTTCTAGATATTAGTTAGAACCAACAGAATCATAGTTGATTACAGCTAAAAGAATTCTACGATATCTGAGAGGCACAACTAGTCATGGGCTAGGGTATCCAAAAAATAGAAGTTTTAAATTACAAGCATTTATAAATGTAGATTGGGTAGGAAATAAAAAAGATCAAAAATCTACTAGTGGGAACTATCATTTTCTTGGTAATAGACTGGTATCATCGTTGAGCAAAAAGTAAAAATCTGTAGCATTATCATCAACTAAAGCAAAATATGTTGTAGCCTCACACTATTGCAAACAACTTCTTTGGATGAGGGAAGTATTAAAGCTTTTTGGTATAGCATTCTCTAATCCAATAATTATTCATTATGATAATAATGCCGCTATTTCTATCTCTAAAAATGTCATTTTCAATGATAAAATTCAACATATTGAGATTAAATACCATTTTCTCAAAGATTAATTAGAGTTGCAAAGAGTAAATTGATCATATATTTTATCTAAAGAATAGAGAGCATATGTTTTTACAAAGGCTTTAAATAGAGAAAAACTTCTATATTTAAGGGCATTACTAGGTGTAACTTCTTTACCTAGACATACATAAGTTTATAAAAATCCTAGTACTAGTTTGAGTATTTATAAGCTAATGAGATTTATTGCTAGGGAAGTAGGTAAGCTTATATTATAGGGGAAACAAGATACTTTCAAGATGCAACATCTCTAAGAGATCATTGGTAAAGTACAAGGTCACTAGCAAGCGACTATAAAGTAGAGAATGAAGACGACGTCAGGAGGACAGTGAAGTGATGGCCTCCTTAACAAATTGGGCTCTCTTCTTGAACAACTATGTATCTCTCCATTGAGATGCATGCAGATGGGCAAGGGGATCTTTAGTGGCTAAGAAACTAGTGAACAGTGGTTTTCTCTCTCTCTCTTCTCCTATTTTTCTTAGGTTGAGAGTGGCGTAGGTGATGCACGTGGACGATGGGTGCAGCAGACAAGTTCTGCAGTCCTATTGAAAACCCTTAACTACTAACCTTGCCTTGTATCTTTTGTTGTCATCATGTTCTTCCTTGACCCTATACATCCACTTGTTCTGCAATGCCTTCTTTCCTTTTGGCAACTTAGTTAGTGTCCATGTTGTATGCTTCCGGAGTGACTTCATCTCATCTCTCTAGCACGATCTATTGCTTGCATTGCATGATCAAAACATTCTAGTTCCCTAGCATTAGTCAAAAGTAAATAATGTAACGAGGGAGAGTACATATCTCTGGGCTTTAGTGTTCTAGCAAATCTTCTTAATTGAGGCTTTGGTGTAACTATTTTTGACTTAACTTCAACTTCATCTTTAGCTATTCTATTTCCAAGATTTTCTTCAATCCTTATAGCTACATCCCTCTCAAATATCTCTTGCAATTCAACCTTCTCACTTTTCTTTTCCTATTTCCTTGCACTATTAAATTCTTATCTAGAACTATCCTTGTTTATCACATGTTCATTAAAAGTAACATCCTTATGCCTTATAATTTTTCTATTTTGATCATCCCAAAAATGATAACCAAAATCATCAAAACCATAGCCAATAAAATAATATTTCTTGGCTTTAGGGTCAATTGTATCTTGGACATCAGAACCTAAGTGCACATATGATACACAACCAAAAACTTTTAAATGTGAAAAGTTTATTACCTTTCCTGACCATTCCTCCTTAAGTATCTTAAAGTCTAGCACATTCTATATATGCGTTAGAGATGCATCAGTAGGCCCCTTCATCTAGCCTTTTCTCTCTCTCTCCCTCCTCTAATAGCTACACACAGTGTTGGTTGCAATAGCATCCACAATGGACTAGCGACGAATGGCAATAGCAGTTGGGAAGCAAGGAAAATTTATTTTAATTACCTTTTGTATTCTTGAATTTGAGACACTCATTCCAATTAAAATTCCTATTCTTTTTACTATTTTCAAAAGGCCATGTAGCCCTCTCTACTTGAGACTATTTCCAGGTTTCCATACCCTAGGCAATATTCTCCTCAAACAAGTTTTTCGCTAGGTGCTGGTGTGACCAATATTTATGCATCAAGGAAACTATATATCACTATTGTATAAACAAATATGAATTTGTTTCATTTGTATATTTTTGGACATCTTCTAAATAACCTCACATTTTAGAACTATTCGAAAATGCATTTGAGTGTTCTCATATTCCTTGATGCATAGGTTTTCCCTTTTCAATAACATAGTATCTAAGCTAATTTATGTTCTAAGCTTCTCTTTGAACATCAATGGCTTAATTTGATGCAGAAGGATGTATTAAGGATGAGGAGGAGCAGGACCAATACTGTTTGGAGAACTCAATTTGGCCATGCCCAAAAGACAAACAATACAAATGAAAAAACAATGAGATAATAGATAAGAGATTTTATTGCTATATTTAGTTTCTTTCTCAATCTTGAAAGACCTTTTAAGTTCATTACTACGTAGTACTTACTAATAGTTAGTCTTACAACCTAATTAAGAGCACGCACATTTGTATTTAAAAGCTTTCCTATCAACCTTGTATAAGATTCATTCATTGGGAGATGTAAGCATCCCTCCTATAGTAATTTATCTATGCATCAAATGAATCCAATTCTTGGAAGTGGGTAATCGAGGATTCACTATTCAGTTTGTATTTGGATACATAAGCATATGCAAAGACTAGGGACAGGTTCATAGGTGAGGATGTGAATTAAAAAATAATAAAATATTTAAATTATATTTTTTAACATTTTACTTTTATTAAATATTATTTTAAAATTAAAAGTATCCACATAGAATCTTATGTACTTTTGTTAATGCTCCTACCTTTGGTAAGCACAATATGCAAAAATTTAATGGGATTCATGAATCCCTATTACATAGTGTTTTATGTGATTTTTCCACTAATGTTTGGTCTACCAAGATCATTTTGTCTCCCTAAAGATATCACTCTTCTATACAGCTATATCCAACATCTAGACACTATAACTAAGTAGTCATATAAAGTCCTTGATGAAGTATTATGTGAAATGAAGAAAATGGTTAAGAAAATAAGTAACAACTATCCATTGATTGATCAAATCATAATGGAATACAAAGAAACCAAAAATAATTGAACTACCTATTAGAAGTTTAAGAAAAGTAATAACATTAGAAGTCACATGCTAATAGATATTAGAGAAAGTTAGAAACAAGGATAATCACCTAGAAGTTGAATGTTCATCCCACCAAAGCAAGGTCCTTAAGGATTGATAGATGAATGAAAGCCTAACCACTTTTGAGTGGCTCCAACCAGCCTTAACCCCAAGTTTTATATCTTGAAAAACAAGCACCTTATCATTACTCCCCAATGATATTAAAAATACCAATCTGAAAAACATTATCTCCTAATATTATTAAAAATTTTACCTCTATGAATCTATTCTTATTAATTTAAAATAAAGATTAGTATACCTTTACCATTTGTAATTAAAATTTTTATAAACTTATCCAAAACTACTCAGTAACTTTGTGAATAAAGTTTTTAACTAGTATTTCATGTATCTTGTAAAGATTTTAGTTTTTAGTTTCAACATAAAGTTAAATTTGTTTCCTATGCATCATCTAATACCCATGTTGCCTTGGCTAACAATGGAAACTCAAAAAGAATTAGATAATGATTAAAAATAATAATGATGATCCTCAACTACATGAAAAATTTAGTACTTTGGTGCTCACACTAATTTGGAATGATAAATGTAGATTCCTTTTATTCTTCTTTGTACACATTTAAATTCATAAGAATATTCAACAATGCAATTGTATAATAAATTCTCACAAGTTAAAAAAAATCATATTCTTCAACTTCTACTTATATATAAAATTTGAAGATGGTTTTCCTCATGACATTGTTAGAAACCAACTCAAACCTATTACATGATACTAAAAAAAAANAAAAGTACATTATTACATTTAAAAAATTTTAATAACCTTTTTTTATTTTGAAACACTTGAAACTAAAATTTTGAAGGATCTTACTCTAAATGAATTTGGTAACTTGATCCATGATCAAAGTTGGAAGTTTAAGTATGTATCAAGTTAGAGATGATTCAAATACTCTTTATGAGTTTTATTTAGTTACAATGAGACTTAAACTAAAATTTTATTATGTCTCTAGACTCTTTGGATATGGATTTTGAAAATATCATTAAGAAAATTATTAAGTATTCTTGCTAATATTTGAAACAAATCAATCAAATTTGCAATTGCAATATTTCATCTTTGGGTAATGTGGTCCAATGAAGGACATTGCACAAAAATGTGGTATTTTTTGTCAATATTATTTGTATTGCATAATCAACATATTAGTTTTTCCCAAGGAATTTTATGCTATCTATCTATTTCAACTTGTAGATGATGATATCTCATTTGTGTTTTGTTGATTGTGCATCATAACTCATGAGGAATAGCAATTGATAAATAATTAACCTTTTTGAATTAAGGCCTCCCTTGATATTACTCAAATAGAAATATTTTTTGCTTTCTACAATTTCCCAAAGTTTGTAATGTTTCTTTCATCCACAATGAATGTAAAATATCAAAAGGAAGGTAAAACTATTTTGAGATCTAAAAAGTTCTCTAGCAAGACATATATATTTTTGAAAGTATTTCTATAGAAAAGTCTCATCAAACAAATCCAAGCTCATGATCAATAAGTTGTTAGATAGATACCAATGTAAGGTGAAACTTCCAGTAGCAATCAAGATTTTGGGGTTTGATCACCTGAACTCACCATTTTTATTGAAAGAGTTCTTGGATTCCTTAATAAATTGATTTTCTATTCTTTTATAGTATTTGAACGATAAGGATTTATTCATAATTGAAAAGGATCATTATAAAATTTTATTGTCTTTTGCTTCATTAGCTCCTTTTAATATGGATTTCATTATATCTAAAATTCCACCTTGATAGATGAAAAGTAGAATATCTATGCTATTACTTTAGAAAATTCTAGTTTCTATTCGATTTGTAATCTTAATCCTACCAATGCCCAATTTCACATCTTTGCTTACAACCTTAGGCTAGTAAATCATTTTTTATGCATCTAGGTTAAGTATCCTCAATGATGATAAGCATACATGCACAATTAATAGTGATTCTATCGTGTGTTAGATATGATAATAGCCCCTTACATATAATTTAGAGATAATTTGTTTATTTTTTTTTAAAAAATAAGTTTACTAGCATGGTAACATTATCCTTTTTTAGGTAGATAATTAATTAAAATCTACAAACTTATTACCAAAATTTAATTTTTAGAGTTAACATCAAAAAATTTTAACAGCTTTTTGAAAGCAACATGATGCTTGACAATTGATTTAGATATTCCATCATTGGGATGAATCAAATTTTATACTGGTGGCTTTTCAAACTTAGTTTTGTTAACACAATATATATATCAATGGTTGGTTTTGATTAAACTTTATTAAGGATAGATGCTTAGTATCTTTGATTCTTGGTCTTTTGCCACCTCTGGTCATACTTAAGCTCATACGTTTATTTTAATTTATATTAAAGAAAGTATTAAGCACCTTGGACAACTCTAAAGTAAAATAAAGTTGGTAAGGTACAAGTAAAGATTTTGGTTTCATGACTCAATTGCCATGAAAAATTACTCAAACTTTGGACACTTCAAATCTTGGGTTTGATTTCAATGAGCAATGCTGAGTCATAAAGTTCTTCTTGGACTATATATCTTGGGGTACATCTATGTTTTAATTATTTTTGTTGTAATACCTCCCTACTATGATTGATTCTTCGTGAATTATAGTAGATAATACAACATATATAAATTGATTTTTTATTAGTTCCTCATGGATTAATGCAAATTTTTAGTGGTTTCAACCAAATTTTCTTATTCTAGCATAGAGCATATCAATGTAAGATCTATAACCAAACATTAACATTAGACAAAATGTGAAAATTCCACATTTTTTATGGCGTAAATGTAAGGTATATTTCTAATTTTTTCATCATACCATGCAGAGGAGGCTATGACAAAATCTTAGGGACTAGAGAAGAACCAGTACACGAAACAATTATGCAACCTAGAATGATGATAGAACCCAATGTTTATGCACAACTAGTTATGAGAAACCCACACTATCCTTAGGATCAATGGATTCATCAATTAATTCAAAATCAACGAAAATTCAAGGACCATTACAATACAACAAAACAAAAGTGTTTACATATTAGAAAAGTTGCTAGCTATCCTTACCTTTATGCATAATATTACCATTAAAGATACATGTGAGTGGATTCATTAATTAATTTAAAACCAACTTAAATTAAAGGACCACTACAATACAACAAAACAAAAGTGTTTACATGCTAGAAACATTACTAGTTATCCGTATCTTTATTCATAAAAGTACCATTAAAGAGATGGGTTAGTAGATTTATCAATTGATTCAAAATCTATAAAAATTCGACCACTACAATATAACAAAACAAAAGTATTTACATGCTAGAAACGTGATCCGCTATTCTTTATCTTTATGCATGAGATCTAGTCAGCTATCGTTATCTTTATGGATGAGAGTACCATTAATGTGACGGGTCACTAGATTTATAAGTTAATTCAAAACCGATGAAAATTCAAAAACCACCAAACAAAAATGTTTATACCCTATAAACGTTGTCAGACTGGTGCAAGGCACGAGTATTCATTGCTTTTTACGACCAAACGAACGAGTGGACAGTATTAATGCAGGGCATAATACATAGATCCATGTGTCCCTTTACCTTGAGACAAGGATAAGCTGAAACCAGACTCAAACCAGTAAGGACAGCACACTGCCTTGACTTTAGAGCCCATGTGACCGTAAGATAAAAGCCAAACCACTAAAGCATAAACCAGCAGAGTACTTTGACAATAGCCCTTTCCATGTGAGGCAATTCAGTAAAGAACAATGGACTTTATGGCCTTGTCTTTTCACCATTCAAAGTGGTACGTTTGGAACAGTAAATGAAAACTGACATCTTGCCAGAGGTCCATGATCACGATATTCATGACATGGATGGAGCGTGAAAGTATATTACTTGGTTTTATTAAAGTTAATATTACCAAATTGTGAGATGGGTTCCTTTACATGTTCAAATGTTTGCTTGTACGATATCCACGACATGTTCAAAAGAATTCGATTTGTGGAAGCAAGGAATTAAGGATTCTTGATTCTGAATGTGTTCGAGTACCTGTGCCCTCACAAAAAGTGGGGATGGGTTCGTAGCCAGGGATATGATAGAGAAAATTAAAACATATTAATTGTTTTAATTAAATCTCATATATTATAAGAAAACATTGTAGAATATAGAACAAATACAATGTAAATTCAAAATATTGTTAATGCTTAAAAATTGCATAGAAGATTGCAATATCACCATGAAACTGAAGCAAAAAAATTTGCAAAGATATAGAGGGCATCGAATCCATTTCCTTACTCAAGAGCCATAATCTAGCCAAATATATAATTTATGCAACAACCAAAATGACAGCAATAAAATAAAACCCTTTTGTTAATCAATCCGATCTTTCCAAAAATAAAATTAAGCCTCAAGCCTCAACCAAATTTATAACAGATCACATCTGCTAATACTTTTGTTCAACAACGACCTGTGAGCAGTGCCGTAGGACCATGTTGAAGGCAACCACATTATAAGAAGATGCAACTTAACTAAACCAGGCACAGCCTAGTAACGCACCTCACCTACAATTATTGAAAAGGTTTTAGATGCTCGGAATCGGCACAAGTCATGATAAAGGAAAAAGTAAAAGAGGATTTAAAATAGCTTTTAGCATGTGTATTCTTGAAGGTTGAAAACGAGCTACACCACGTCCGTGCTTGAGCAGGGCCATGTTTAAAATAGCTTTTACCTTGTGAGCTTTTGGAATTTTTTTAATCCAACCCAACTTCTAAAGTCATTTTCCGCTTCACAAAGGCGCTTTGCTACTTTAGCTAAAACCAAAAAGCACTTTGTAATATTTTTCTTGGTAGAATCAATTTTCCACCTCACAAAGGTGCTTTACCATGTAAGCCTGAATAAGAAGAGCACTAAATAGAATTTGCCTATAAAACCAATTTTCTACTCTACAAACGCTACTCTTCTTGGTCAATGCATCTTCTACTTGTATAAGCTTAATTTTAATTCTGTTTTTCTTTAAATAAAGAAAACTTAAGAAGCCATTCATGTGGTCTTTAAAACCATCTTCCACATAAGCTGAGTGGGGTCATAATAAGCTTTTGAGTAAGTGCACATTTTGGATTTTAATCCAGCATGACATTTAGGATCAAGCGTTTAAAGGACAACTTCCTTTATGGATTCACTCTATCTCATTAATCCAATAAAAAAGGTTGTAAAAAGAATAATAAAATAGTTGTTTCACTTTAGACAAGCGCTTCCAATAAAATCTACCACTATAGCACATAAGCATAAGTAGATATAAAAAGCTTGAATGCTGCAAAGCCTATAATGGAAGAAGTCAGATATATATATATATATATTTCTACCAACCAAAGCAAAGGGAAGATAAAACAAGTTCAAATCTACAAAAGCTACATTAAAAAAGAGCCATGTCTACAAGTAGCTTTAAACACCAAGGAAACCTTAAGACCCATTATTGTGCTATAGGAAATTTGTCACAGCCCAAGAATTTGCAAGGTTCAATTATTTAATGCATATGATTAATCTTTTAATACTGTCGGATGTGTTTCAATGAATTAGCTCTAATACTCTTGATTAAATCATAGCATTATATTATTGTCATTACTACTATTATTGTTATTGTTGTTACTAGTTTCTTACGTAAGTGAATGTGAACCACTTGCTAGGATATTTTGTTAAAGTTTTGTACCTTTTATTTGACTATTGCTAGATATTAGTCATAGACCTACTTTATATTTTATGATTAAACGTTGAAATCCAATTACCCTAAGAAGTTTTTCTTTTATCAGCTATCATACCCTTACAAGTGTTTAACTATGCATGTTGATTTTTTTATGTACATTTATACTCTATCATGCACATTTAATTATGTATCTTTTTATTTTATTATTATTTTATTGTGTACATGTGCTTATATAATACATTGTTCATGGAGCAAATATAGAACCTAAACTTACCCAAACCATATCCCTTGTCACCTTTTGTCTTTAAACTAGGATTTAGAGTTTATTTTAAACTATAATTAAATACTATATAAAAGAACTTTATTAAGAAAGTACCTTAGGATGACATCCAACCCAAAATTTGACCTTAACAACCTATTCAGAATGTTTGAAAATGTAGATTTTGACCCTTAGTTCACTATAATAAAAGTTACGATTTTTGAGATATTATATTTTCTAGTTTGTTAAAATATTGTAAAAGTTTTGGCATTTGAACAAGGCAACTATGATAAGTAAAGCTTAGATAAGATTTCAATGTACGATTTAGTAGAGTACTTCATGAGTATCATGTAGGTTCAAGTGAAATTTGATTTGGAGTTCTAGTGTACATGCTACAAATGTTTAAATAAAAAGGCATTAGTAGAAGGAGAAAAATTATAAATATACTTATAAAAATCATAAAATTTAAAATTAAAATAAAAATAAAAACCAAAATTAAACTTAAGTTAAAGCACATCACACATTNAAAAATAAAAACCAAAATTAAACTTAAGTTAAAGCACATCACACATTACATGCATAATGCCCATATATGTATTATATGCATAATACATATGCATAAAATGTATAAGCATAACATGTGATATGCATGTTGTACTTTTCTTCGGACTACTTGTTCTCCTCTTGTTGCCTCATCCACCGCCTATTTTGCATTGCTTGTTTTGCCATTTGTTTTCTTCCACTATCGTTGCAAACAAGTGTTTCATCACATTTCTCAAGAAAAAAAAAAATACTTTTTGGTCTTTCTTCTTCGTTTTGAAGTCAATTCGAGCCCAGTTTCTTTAGTTTTTCTCCCTATAAAAATATGTAGTGGTCCTAGACACATCTTACTAAATATGTAGTGGTCCTAGACACATCTTACTGTGATTTGAAGAGGGGTTTCGGGTACAATAGGCAAAGCAAGGTAAAAACCAATTAAGAGCATTAGGCGAGAAGTGAAGACGTAGAAAAAAAATTCTAAAAGCCCTATTAGCACAAGGAAGTTTATTTTCTTTTCTTTTCACATGGCTGCCCCATATTGTTATAAATTTTTTCTCTCTTTTCTACTTTCTTCCTCTTTGCCATTCTTATGCAATTTCGATTATTATATTGAGATTTTGCTAAATTTTTGTCATTTCAAGCCTATTTTTGGTATTTTAAATGCGTTTGAGCTTATTTTTGGTGTTTTTGAGCTTATTATTGGTATTTTTGTCATTTTGAGCTTATTTATGGAATTGTGGGAATCTTGTCCAACTTGCCCTTTGGATATTTTATGAATATTTTGGTAATGCCCATGACATAAGCATGATTTTGCAAGAATTTTTTGGAATTTTGGCTCCCATGGATATGGCTATTTTGGAAATCATTTGGATTTTGGAATAAAATAATAAAACTTTTGAGGTAATAATTTTTTCAAATTTTAGCTTTTATGGATTTTGGCCATTTTGAAAAGTTTTTGGATTTTTTGGAATAAAATAATAATATTTACATGACTATTTGTGTTGAGCTAGTAGTGGGAGCCATGAATCTTTTAGATGCCCCTGTTTGCATGCAATAGTGATGTGTTCTTTAATGGGATCCACCCCATGGGAACAAAGGTTGTTGGATGATTTCCTACACTAGATTTTATTCATAAGTTCATGTGAGCCTATGGATTTAGCCAAGATCATGGCACTAAGAAATTAAGGCTAGTGGTGTGTGGTGAGGCATAGTCAAGACCTATCCTTCCAATGCTACGTGTGCCTTAGCCATCGCGGATGTTAGTAGTGAGGTTATCACCAAGACCAGACCATCACTGATTTATTTAGGGTCACGAGGCTAATCCGATGATAGTAGTGAGGTTATTCTAAGACTTGTTAGTGAGTTGCTTTGGTAGTAAGGATGACCAAGACCTGGCATTTAGAGATGCCTATTTAAAATACACAGTTTCTTTGAACTTTGCTAAACAAATTTGTGCTATCCTTGAATACTAAAGGATTAAGTAATTAAAGATAAATATATATTTGCTTGGAATTTTTGGATTTTATTTAGATTCCATGAAAATTTGTGACTTTTGACCTTGCAACCTTTAGCATATTTATCAGAAGCCTTTATCAAGCCATATCTTGATATTTTTGGCCCATAACCTTTATGCTCCATGAAGAGGGAAATAAAATAACCTTTCTTATTTCAATAAACAAGGAAGTGTTAGAAAGGGGAACATAGGACAAAAGATGGACTAGTTCCATACAATATAGATCCTTTTAACTTGAAAAGTATTTAATGTATATTTTGTATTTTTGTAAAATAGAAACCATGTACACTTTTGGGCTACTTTAGCCATGTACTTATTTTAGTCAATAAATAATAAAGTATATTAGATATGAATTTTCTATTAATGCCATTAGAATCGTAAGATTATGAAGAACTTTTTTTTTCAATTTGGCATGTGCAACATGTTTGGGGAAAATTTAAGATTGTTTATTTCACATTAATATTTTATTATTTAATTTAATAAATTTCAAACATTAATAACTTTATTTCTACATGTTTGTTTGAGATGAAACAAGTATCATTTGGATTGTTACTTTGCAGACTATTCTATGATGCACCTAATGGAATTTTTAGACATCAACCTTTTTGTGGCTATGCAAAACTCCAATTTTTATTAGATAAATTTTATTTAATTATATGTGCGAATATTATAAAATTTTGTCATGTTATACTGCTTTACTATAATTATGTTTCTAATTGATAATTTTTAACTATCTATTGCCTTCTTTTAGTTAGCAAATCAAAGTTAAATCTAGATCCTTCTAATAGTGGAACTCAATTTTGGATCATTTATGGAGTTTGCACTTGCAGAGATTCGCAAGAAACATCAAACCTCATCACTCTAGCCCACTGTTCAAGTAAAGGTAAATGATATCTTAAGCAAGACCATCAATTTTGGTAGAATAAACAAGATGATGCAAATATGAAGATTGAGTAAGTAATAGTGCCATATTTAGTTGAAGCAATTGTCAAGAAACTAAATATACAAAATATCATAGTTAACATTGCCAAAATCTCAACATAGTACAATATAGATGCAAGAAACTTATGGTTATAGTGGACATATGAGACCACTAAAAGGGAGTATAATGGATTATTCAAGGTATAAAAGATTTACTTGAAGATTGGAATGCATCATATTTTTCCAACAAGAAAACTTTACAAAATTTCCACCTATGCTACTAGATGAAGTACTATATTAATGGGGAAATTCCAAGATAACATAGCTTATCTATTGTTTTTAGAAATTCAAAGAATGTTGAAGAGAAAAAGATAGGGAAACCCACACTTTTATTTCATTGTATTTTTAGAAAGTTATGCATGCAAGAAGAGATTTTGGGCTACATAAATGATATTTTCCAAAAACTCCATAATACTTTGCATGCAGAATTTTTTTGATATTCCTAGTGATGTAGACAAGGCAAGTCATGTAGAATTTTTTTTATATTCCTAGAGATATCACTACAATGCAGTCTAAATTAATATCTACCAAAGGAAAACTAGTCATGGAAAGAAACAAGAATGCAAGATGCAGAAAATGAATTGTACATGCTACAAGAAGAAGTAGCCACATTACAAGTCAAAAGAGAAGACCATGCACAATACATTGCATCATATGAGTTGTTGTAATTCAAAAGTGATCAGATTAAATAATTCATGACTAAGAAAAAATATATGGAGATGGATAAAGAGAAATCAATTTAGAATTCTTTGGTAGTAGAGGCTTAGATGTATATCCGTGCCAATGCTATCACTGCATGAGAAGAAGAGAATAAGAAGATTGTTGTAGAAAACTTGAGGTTGAAAGACATTGAAAAATAGAACATACTTAAGGAAATTATCCATAAACTAAGAGAGTAGTTTTCTAAAGTTAACCTAGATATGACACAACTTGCTTGTGAAAACATGACCTTATCAATAGAAGAAGTACAAGCAATCAAATGAAAATCAACCATTGATATTAGTGTATGGTTGAATGAGGTTAATAACATGAAAGGCTCAAAGAATACTTTATAGATCGAGTTGGAATGTAAAAGAAAATTACTAAAAAAGAAATCTAGATGACCAAGGCTAAGATCAGTGCCATTACGCAGTAGACACTTAACTGGCAACCCATCTTAGATAGTCTTGCCCTTATCCACTAAGTTGAGCTGAAGAATAAAGACCTAAGGATAGAAGCTTTAACTAAGTACATGAGGTTAGCAAATCTATGTTATGGTAGCTTCACCATGTTAATAGTAGTTAGGCCAAGAATAGAACTAAAGCAGCAAATCTTCCATGTTAACATGGAAGATGAATAACTAAAACCCCATATTAACACCTATGAATATTGTTGAGTTAGTATGGATAATGCATGATCCCAAGACTAAAGAAGAAAAGATGAGAGTGTTGTTAAATAGGTATCAATTCAAGAAGCTGGATGACGATGGAAAAAATCCAATGGAGGAGACACCACCACTAAGCACTTGAAGAGACTACATCAAGCTCTATTTTATTCTATCTTGTTTTGTTTTGTTCTGTGTTTATCATGTGTCAATCATATGCTACATGATAATTTTGTAACACCACTCAACCAAAGATGCAACATTCATAGTAGAGTTAGTCATGTATATATGACACGATGGTGAGTCCATGTAACCCCATAGGTTATAATGAACTCTATCTTCCTTTTGGTTGAACTTGAGAATAAGTTTTCAATTAGTCATTAGGGAATGATGAAATACTTTTTATCAAGGACTACGATATCATAGCCTAATATACGATGTCATAGATACAATATATTGCACCATGATCATGCTTATAAATATAGGTTCACCATCATGTTGAAGAGAGCTTTTTGGCTAAGACTTAAGGAAATTCTTGCAATTTGTTGTTGTAAAGTTAAAGTTACTTGTGAATGCTTATAGTGTGGTGATTGATAGTTGTACAATATCTTTGTTCGAGTGGATTGTTCCTAGATATAGTTCATGAACAACAATAAAGATTAAGATTATTCTTCATCATTGTAGCATCTTAGATAGAATATATTTAATTTTTAATTACTATTATTTTTACTATGTCATTTACATTCCTTTAGTCTTTTGATATTACAATGTTCATTAATAAGATGGAATAAGTAGGATTGTTTTTGAGTGTAAAATGTAATTATTTGGTAACCTAATAGTAACTTTTCTTGATTCTTTTAGGAGTACAGTTACTTGGTAATCTTAGTAATAATTACATGAGCCCAAAACATGTATAGAAAACTAGGAATAGATACTTATTGCTAATAGGCTAGAATATTTTTATATTTCTATTACACTTAGATATGAAATATATAATCACTTCTATTATGTTGATCTTTAACATTAGAGCTACACAACATCATTTTATCATATGCCTTACTAAGAGTTAAATTATACGTTCTACACTTCACTAACTCTAAGTGAGAAGATAATGAACACAAACTTCTTATGAACTTGTTAGTATACTTAGAATATTCATCCATAAATTAGAATCTAGTTGTGTGAAAATGCTTATGACCTATATAGTTGAGTGTTAGAATCCTCTACCACTCATCACTAGTAGAGAGACTATTACCTTTTTTTTTGTTACTATCTACCATTTACTATTTTTTGATTCCACCAATGCACAATGTTTGAGGAATCAACAACTATAGCAGTATTATGAATCTATGAAGGGGAAGTGGTCCAATGATTCCCCATTCGGTATGTACCAAAAAGATGGTGGAGAACCCTTCTCTGGGGGGTTTTTCATATAGAGAGATTCCTCTCTTTGACTTCGATGAAGGAGGCCAAAACCAAAACTTGCAATCCATGATACATAATCCTGGTTCTAGCAAGAATAGATTCCATGAAGAAAGGGGATCCAATGCGAAGAGTCATGGCAAGGATGTAGGCAAGCAGTATGATCACAATCATGTTCATGACCATCAAAGAGGAGGTGGTAGGCACTGTGATGGTGCTAGTCCTCCTTCCTCTTCACCTTTGTCATCATCTTCTTCCTCTTTTGGCTTTGAATGTAACCATAGGGAACATGATTGTGATGGAGGTGATTGATGAGAATGAGATGATTATAGGGACTGTCAGGTAAGTTAAGATCTAGGGTGTGGGCATTCAAGAGAGACCCATCACCATGAATGAGGGGGTAGTAGAGGGCATCATAGGCACTAAGGTCATGGCTACAATGAGTCTTTTCTTGCCACGCGAAACATGCTAAACATCGTAGAGGTAATGAGAATTTCTACAAGACACATGAAAGATAGAAGGATCAAGCAATTGGATATGAATAGCATCCCCAATTTTAAGGGGGGATATAACTCTAATACACAAAATCATCTTCAGGATTTTCACAATGCTTGTGTCTTACAAAATGTAGAAAGTGAGTAGAAAAAGCATAAGTTTTTTCCTAGGACACTCATCAAAGAAGCAAAAAGCTGGTACCAGTCATTGGAGCTAGAATAAATCCATAGATGGAGTATAATGATTAAACTATTTAACAACAAGTATCAAATGTACTCTTGAGTGTCCAATCTAAGAAGGTAGAACCAAGGATGGAAGCAAGAAACACATGAGTCCCTAGATGCCACCATGGGTAGATATTATTCTTTATTACATCGATGCTCTAGCCTAGTTACTCTTAGCAGGAATAACTTCACCACATCATACATGAGTTTTGCTTTGAAACAAGAAGAACTCTTGGGATCTACACCCAAGGAAGACTATTAGAGTTAAGAGCTCATCAGATCCAAAGGCTGATCAAGTAGGTAGTAAAAGAAGGAGAGTTGAGAAAATAAGAAAGTGATGAGGAATATAAGAAGGATCCTTCCATTCACAAGAGGGAGGCTTGATTTTGTGATAGTGAGAAGGAATCTCACTTGATGAGGGGATGATCCAAAAAACCTTGCTGATTGAAAATTTTACCTCTAAAATTTTAGCTAAGGTAGATTAGTTATGGGACTTTATGGATAGTAGATTTTAGGCTATTTTAAAAATTGCTAAAGAGTCCAAAGAACAAAGTAGTTATCATAATCGTAGGAGGCAAAAGGAAGCTAAATGTGCCAATCAAAGAGGTAAGGAAAAGATTGCTGTAGTAGAGGAAGTTGTAAAAATTGAATTAGATGATGGTGGTGAGTGTGACATTTACTAATATAAACATCCTAAGAGATGTTTCCCTATTGCATCACACTTACAAGAGTTTGGGATGTATGCTCTAAATCCACAACTTGCAGAATGACAAACACCCAGAAGATTGCCTTATCCTCTAAGTAGTCTTAGGCAGTTTCATTAGCAATAATAATATCATACAGGTGGAACTCCACCATAACTATAGGAGTAGTATTAGCAGTGGAAACATTCCTAGTTGTGGAGGATGTCATCACCAAGGTAGCAGTACCCTTACATGCAACCAAATTCATATGGGTATTACGTTCAACAACCCCTATCTACACATGACTCTTCTAGTCATGTTTCTCCTTTCCAACATCACTAATATCCTCCTAAATACTATAGAACTCATTCTCCACATTCTAGGAGAGATACCACATTTCATCCTTATCGTCCTTCTATTCCTATACCTATTCCTCCATCCTCAATGCAGCTACTGCTTGCTCCATCCATGCAAGATGAACTTCTTGCCCAACCGCAACAATGTAATCCTACCAAGGCCATCAATCTAACACCAACTAATCAACTAGGTGGTTCAAAACCTCATGCTCGTAAAAGATCATTTTTTCATATGTGTTTAATCTTCTTGGTGATGTTGTTTCTTGGAAAAGTTAGAAGTAATCTTGTGTTGCTCAGTCTACCACTGAAGCTAAATATGTTGCTACTAACTTGGCATGCAGAGAGGCTATATGGCTCCAAAGGCTAATAGTTGAACTTGACATCACTTAGACTTCGATTAATATTGGTTGTGATAGTCAAAGTGCCATAAACATATCCAAGAATTCAACTTTTCATGCCTAAACAAAGCACATTGAAATACAATATCACTATATATAGAAGGGAATTAAAAAGCAAAGGATTCTTCTAAATAAAATATCTATTGAAGTAAATCCTGCAAATGTACTCACCAAGTTAACTCATGCTGAAAAATTTCTCTGGTGCTGATCAGCATTTGGTCTTCTTCTGACCTTATTTCCTAAAATTGGTTTGGACTATTCTTTAAAGTAACTTTACCTTCAAGAGGGAGAATTGTAAGGGTGGATAAAGGCAAATCTGCCTTGATTTTCTCTGGATATTGCTACCCTGCCTTACTATATTTTTATTAGTGTCTATGTTATAATTGGTCCCATACCTATCCCTACCAAAATAAACTACTTTATCCCTTTTTAATTTTGAGTTTTGTGACCATATATAAGGAGCTCAAAGGGAGCATCTAAAGCACTACATTCTTCTAAAGCATAAGCTTAAGAGTCATCTCCCCTCCTTTGTAAATTCTCCTTGATTTTCAATTCTTCAAAGTTGTGCTGCTGCTAACAATCCAAGAGCTAAATTTCTTCTTGGGTTTTTCACCTTGAAGGTTTTCCGTAGGATAACTCTATCTTTTTAATTTCTAAAATTACTTTTAAATTGAATATTATATTGGTTTGGTGCAAGCGACAGGGAATAATAACATACGTGTTTCTAGATGTGAGGTACTTCTAAACTTACTAAACATGTTTGAATAAGACAAAAATATGTAATGAAAACTCTTTTTAGTTCATGAAAAATATAAAACCATATACTACCATAAAAATATGTTGTGAAAGAAGAAACCATATTTATGTAGAGTATTTGCTATAAATAAAACCATATTATTGTGTTAGAAAATTCATGAAACTATATATCATTGTGCTAATAATAATACAAACTTATCTCATTTGCATATTTTGGGACATCTTCTAAATAACCTCACATTTTAGAACTTTTCTAAAATGCATTTGAGTGTTTTCATATCCCTTGGTGCATAGGTTTCCCCTTTTTAATAGCATAGTGTTAGAGCTAATTTATGTTCTAAGCTTCTCATTGACCATCCATGCCTTAATTTGATGTCAAAGGATGTATTAAGAATGAGGGGGAGCAAGACTAGTACTATCCAGAGAACTAAATTTGACCAGGTGAAAAAGACAAACAACACAAATGAAAAAAAAAACAAGATAATAGATAAGAGATTTTATTACTATATTTACTTTCTTTCTCATAATATCATTGAGACCTTTTAAGTTCATTGCTATGTAGTACTTACTAATAGTTAGTGTTAGAACTTAATTAGGAGCATGCACATTTGTATTTAAAAGCTTTCCTATCAACCTTGTATAAGATTCATTCACTTTGAGATGTAAGCATCTCTCCTATGGTATATTATCTATGCATCAAATAAATCCAATTCTTAGAAGCGAGTAATCAAGTATTCGCGATTCAATTCACATTTGGATACATAAGCATATGCAAAGACTAGGGACGGGTTTGTAGGTGGGATGTGAATTAAAAAATAATAAAATATTTAAATTATATTTTTTTACATTTTACTTTTATTAAATATTATTTTTAAATTAAAAATATCTGTATGGAATGTTACGTGCTTCTGTTTGTTCTCCTACTTGCAGTACACATGGTACACAAAAATTTTAAGGGATTCATGAATTCCTAGTGCATAGTGTTTTATGTGATTTTTCCACTAATGCTTGATCTACCAAGATCATTTTGTCTCCCTCAAGATATCACTCTTCTATATAGATATATCCAACGTCTAGACACTATAACTAAGTAGTCATATAAAGTCTTTGATAAAATATTATGTGAAATGAAGAAAATATTTAGGAAAATAAGTAACAAATATCCATTAACTAATCCAATAATAATGGAATATAAAGAAACCAAAAATAATTGAACAATGTATTAGTAGTTTAAGGGAGTAATAACATTAGAAGTCACATGCTAATAGATCTTAGAGAAAGTTAGAAACAAGTATAATCACCTTGAAGTTGAATGTGCATCCCACCAAGGTAAGGTTCTCAAGGATCAATGGATAAGTAAAAGCCTAACCGCTTTTGAGTGGCTCCAACCAACCTTGACCCTAGGTCTTATGACATGAAAAACAAGCACCTAATCATTACTCCCAGTGATATGAAAAATACCAATTTGAAAAATATTATCTCCTAATATTATTACAAATTATACCTCTAAGAATGTTTTCTTATTAATTTAAGATAGAGATTAGTATACTTGTACCCTTTATAATTAAAAATGTTGTAAACTTACTCAAAACTACTTAGTAATTTTGTGAATAAAGTTTTAAAATAGCATTTCATGTATCTAGTAAAGATTTCAATTTTTAGCTTCAACATAAAGTTAAACCTATTCCCTATGCATCATTTAATACCCATGTTACTTTGGCCAATAATAGCAACTCAAAAAGAATTAGATAATGATTAAAAATTATAATGATGATCCTCAATTGCATGAAAAATTTAGTACTTTCTTGCTCACACTAATTTGGAATGAGAAAACATAGATTTTTTTTATTCTTTGTATGCATTTAAATTCATAAGAATATTCAATAATGCAATTGTATAATAAGTTCTCACAAGTTGAACTTAAGTCTTGAAAAAATCACATTCTTCAACTTCTACCTATTTAACTAAAATTTGAAGATGGTTTTCCTCATGACATTGTTGAAAACCAACTGAAACTTATTACATGATACTAATGAATCCTTATAGCTTAGACTTCTCTTTAATCCTTTAAATTCCTCTTAAATATGTTTCACTATAATGCCTCTAGATTCTTTCCACTTACTTTGAAATACTTTTTCATTACAAACATCCAATTTTCAAGAGCACTGTCATAAAGAAAACTTATTTTATTAGTTACGTTACTTTTGTATTTTTAAAGTGCTTCTTTGATTTCAATATTTGTTTTATAATCTCAAACTAACTTATCTATACCTCAAGTCTTCTTTGAAGATTTTTGAAGATCCTTTGAATCAATCATTATTATGTATTTGAAACCCCTAGTTAAAAACCCTTAATTTTCATAATATTAATTTGATTCAAAATTTTATCGCATAATTTCAATTGCAAGTAAAGCAATGTTGGATCTAAAAAATATTAGGTTCAAATATACAATTTTTTTGTAGCAAGAATTTCTTTTGTGAGGTTATGAGTAGGAATGCATAACAAAGTATTTTGGATGTAGCAAAAGTTTTCTTTGGAATTTTATATATCTATAAAATATGAGAATAAAAAAGTACATTATTACATTTAAAAAATTTTAATAACCTTTGTTTATTTTGAAGGAACAAAAACTAAAATTTTGAAGGATCTTACTTTGAATGAATTTGGCAACTGCATCCATGATCAGAGTTGGAAGTCTAAGTATGTATTAGAGTTAGAGATGATTCAAATATTCTTTACGAGTTTTATTTAGTTATAGTGAAACTTAAAGTAAAATTGTATTACATCTGTAGACTCTTTAGATATGAATTTTGAAAATAGCATTAAGAAAATTATTAAGTATTCTTGCCAATATTTATAACAAATCAACCAGATTTGCAACTACAATATTTCACCTCTAGCTAATGTGGTCCAATGAAGTACATTGCAAGAAAATGTGCTATTCTTCTTCAATGTTATTTGTATTGCATAATCAACATATTAGTTTTTCACGAGGAATGTTATGCTATCTATCTATTTCAAGTCTTAGATGATGATATCTCATTCGTGTTTTGCTGATTGTGCATCATAACTCATGAGAAATAGCAATTGATGAATAATTTACCTTTTTGAATTAAGGCCTCCCTTGATATTACTCAAATAGAAATATTTTTTGCTTTCTACAATTTCCCAATCTTTGTAGTGTTTCTTTCATTCACGATGAATGTAAAATACCAAAAGGAAGGTAAAAATATTTTGAGATCTTAAAAGTCCTCTAACAATATATATTTTTTTGAAAGTATTTCTAAAGAAAAGTATCATCAAACAAATCCAAGCTCATGATCAAGTGGTTAGATAGATACCAATGCAAGGTATAACTTCCAACAACAATATGAATTTTGGGGTTTGATCACCTCAGCTCACCATTTTTATTGAAAGAGTTCTTGAATTCATTGATAAATTAATTTTCTATTCTTTTATAGTATTGGAACAATGAGGATTTATTCATAATTGAAGAGGGTCATTATAATTTTTTTTGTCTTTTACTTCATTAGTTGCTTTTAATATGGATTTCATTATATTTAAAATTCCACCTTGATAGATGAAAAGTAGAATATATGTGCTATGGCTTTAGAAAATTCTAGTTTCTATTTGATTTGTAATCTTAATCCTACCAATGCCCAATTTCACATCTTTGCTTACAACCTTAGGCTACTAAGTCATTTTTTATGCATCTAGGTTAAGTATCCTCCATGATGACAAGCATACATGCACATTAATAGCGACACTCTATCGTGTGTGTTAGATATGATAATAGCCCCTTACATATTATTTAGAGACAATTTGTTTATTTTTTTTAAAAAATAAGGTTACTAGCATGGTAACATTATCCTTTTCTAGGTAGAATAATTAATTAAAATCCACAAAATTATTGCCAAAATTTAAGGACCAAGAACCATTACAATTAATTCATCAATTAATTCAAAATCAATGAAAATTCAAGGACCATTACAATATAACAAAATAAAAGTGTTTACATATTAGAAAAGTTGCCGGCTATCCTTACCTTTATGCATAAGAGTACCATTAAGGATACAGATTAAGGGATTCATCAATTAATTTAAAACCAACTCAAATTCAAGAACCACTATAATATAACAAAACAAAAGTCTTTACATGTTAGAAACATTACTAGCTATCCTTAACTTTATTGATAAAAGTATCATTAAAGAGATTGGTCACTAGATTAATCAATTAATTCAAAATCTATAAAAATTCAAGGACCACTACAGTATAACAAAATAAAAATATTTACATGTTAGAAAAAATTCAAGGACCACTACAATATAATAAAACAAAAGTATTTATATGCTAGAAACATGGTTAGCTATCCTTAACTTTATGCATGAGAGTACCATTAAAGTGATAGATCAGTAGATTCATCAGTTAATTCAAAACTGTTCAAAATTGAAGGATCACTAAAATACAATAAAATAAAAGTGTTTATATGCTAGAAATATTGCTAGACAAGTGCAAGGCATGAGCAACAATTGCTTTTTCTTACCAAATGAGCTAGTGGAGAATATTAATGTAGGGCATAACACATAGATTGAGGTGTCCCTTTACATTGAGATAAAGAATTTTGTGATATAAATGTAAGGAATATTCTTGATTTTTTTCATCACACCATGCATGGAGCCTATGGCTGTGGAGGATCCATGTTTATGGGCTATTAGCTAAGAGAGACCCACACGATCCTTAGTAATCCGTGAAAATTCAAAGACCACTTAACGTTGTCACCTGTCTTTAGCTAGAACCAACTCAACTCAAGGACCACTTCAATACAACAAAAACAACTCGAATTCAAGGACCAGTACAATACAACAAAACAAGAGATTAAAGTGACGGATCTACATGAGGCAATTCAAAACGGACGAAAATTCAATGACCACCGAAATACAACAAAACAAAAATGTTGAAACGTTGCCAGAGTGCAAGGCACCAGCGACCATTGCTTTTTTCGACCAAACAAACTGGAGAGCATTAATGCAGGGATAACGCGTAGATTCGCGTGTACCTTTACGTTGAGATTAGGATAAGATGGACCCAGACGAACAAGTGGAGAGTAATAATGCAATGCATAACGCATGGATTTACTTGTTAAGATAAGATAAGATCCAAACCAGACGAACAAGTGGACAGCATTAATGCAAGCCCTAACACGTGGATTCACGTGTATCTTTACATTGAGATTAGGATGTGGACAGTATTAATGCAAGGCCTGACGCGTGGATTCACGTGTCCTGTAAACCAGTAAAGACAACACAGTGCATTTAATTCACGAGGGACTTTAGAATCCAGTAAAGCATAAATCTGCAGTGTACTTTGTGACAAGAGTCCTTTCCAGATGAGCCAATTCAGCGAAATATCATAACGTTCCTTAGTAACTGTTTGTAAGGTATGCATTAAAAAAAATTTGGTTTGTGAAACCACGGATCGAAATTTTGAACATGTTTAGGTACATCTGCCTTCAGAAAAAGTGGGACAGGTTCATAGCCGGAAGGTGATGCTGAAAATTTAAATATATTAATTTTTTAAAAAAATTTAATATCATATATTATAAAAAAACATTGTAGAATAAATAACAACTACAATGTAAATCCAAAATATTGTTAAAGCTTAAAAATTGTATAGAAGATTGTCATAAACTGAAACAAGAAAATTTGCAAAGATATGGAGGGCATTGAATCCATTTTCTTACTCAAAGCCATAATCCGGCAAAACATATAAATTCTGCAACAACTAAAATGACAGCAATAAAATGAAACCCTTTTTGTTACTCAATCCAATCTTTCCAAGAATGAAATTAAGCATGAAGCTTTAACCAAAGTTGATTTCCGTAAGATCCAAACTTCACCCTTCGGGGCTTCGATTACCAAAGTAGCCTCTCGTGATTTCCATGTGTTTGTTTATTCATTTGTACTCCCGTGTTTTCTGTGGTCTGTGTCAAGGCAAGGGGACCATTTCAATGTATGTGTACAAATTCAGACAAAATTTCATTGGAAATTATGAAATACGTACCCACTGCACATCACATTTAATAAGCTTGGGTACAGGCTCCCCTGAATCGAACGCAAACAATTCGTCAAAATTATGAAGAATCTCCAGCACATAATTTGTGAATACCTCATGTTAGCAACATGTTCCGAACGTCCATTAGTCTTGCCACGTTTTGCCATGGCGAATTTGTTGGTCGCTCACGATATCCACGACGTGGAAAAAGCCTCGATGTGTGAACCTTGGCATCCCTCGATGCCTATATATAGAGCTCGCTCGCTGTTAAGGAGAACTCTATGCACAAACATACCAATTCATTTGGTTTTAGGATTGATCTTAGGATAAATGAGCAGTGCCAAGAAGATGCAGAGGCCTGCAATGATGCGAATTGTAGTTGCTGCTCTGGTTATGTCCATGCTGGTGACTGAGGGGTCCATTCTGGTGACTGAGGTGATCTCTGGTGGAGAGTGTAACTGTGTAGACAAGCTCTGTGACGAGGGCTCGTGCTGCAGCAAGTGGGGATTCTGTGGCACCGAAGAAGCTTGGTGTGGCAAAGACAACTGCCAATGCCAATGCCCGTCCGGCCCACCTCTGCCTCCATCTGGTGGGGAGTGTAACTGTGTAGACAAGCTCTGTGATGAGGGCTTGTGCTGCAGCAAGTGGGGATTCTGTGGCACCGGCGAAGCTTGGTGCAGCAAAGACAACTGCCAATGCCAATGCCCGTCCAGCCCACCTCTGCCTCCATCTGGTGGGGAGTGTAACTGTGTAGACAAGCTCTGTGATGAGGGCTTGTGCTGCAGCAAGTGGGGATTCTGTGGCACCGGCGAAGCTTGGTGCAGCAAAGACAACTGCCAATGCCAATGCCCGTCCGGCCCACCTCCGCCTTCTCCGCCTCTGTCTCCTCCCCCTCTGCCTCCATCTGGTGGGGAGTGTAACTGTGTAGACAAACTCTGTGATGAGGGCTTGTGCTGCAGCAAGTGGGGATTCTGTGGCACCGGCGAAGCTTGGTGCGGCAAAGACAACTGCCAATGCCAATGCCCGTCCGTCCCCCCTCCGCCTCCGTCTCCTTCTCCTCGGCCTCCGTCTCCGCCTCAGTCTCCTCCCCCTCCGCCTCCGTCTCCGCCTCGATCTCCTCCCCCTCCACCTCCGTCTCCGCCTCGATCTCCTCCCCCTCCGCCTCCGTCTCCTCCCCCTCCACCTCGATC
>MNCI01031253.1:186443-245361 GCA_015680685.1 Gnetum montanum
CTCCTCCCCCTCCGCCTCCTTCCCCTCAGCCTCCATCTCCGCCTCAGTCTCCTCCCCCTCGGCCTCCGTCTCCTTTTCCTCAGCCTCCGTCTCCGCCTCCATCTCCGCCTCGGTCTCCTCCCCCTCGGCCTCCATCTCCGCCTCCATCTCCTCCCCCTCGACGTCCCTCTCTGACCAGTGCACTGCTGTGAATCACATATGCAGGCCGGTGAGCTTTTCTCCGTCTATACTATCCATGTATGGTAGTAAAATAAGTAGACAAGCCACTGCATGGACCTCTCCATCTAGTATCTATCGTAGTAAAACAAAGCCTTCCACTGTTACCACCATAATAACAGGGAACACTTGCTACCATTAACCCTTGAGCACGGCTATCTAAGAATATGTGTTTTTATAAATAGTAAATGTGTTGCTAAGGTTACTTTATCCATTGATGTTAAGTTGACATCAATAATTTATTTTTGATATTAAATAATTTATTAAAAATATATTAGAATTAAAAATTGATATTATTAATAAATAAATAATTATCTTTCATGAGTGTAGCAACAACGGAGTAGCCTTATGGTGGGACCTTTTTTATTTGTAGGTCACATCTACCTTGCTGTGTGGATAGTGGTTATGTTACTCGCCGAAGTTGTCATGCCTAAAGAACTAATTAATTAATTAAATTATATTTTAAAAATTAATAAAATTACTGTATGTTTAGTTTTTTTATATTAAAATAAAGAAATATTGAGAAAACATGTATTTAAAACTTTTTAATGTGGCTTGGACTATTTGCCAATCAATCAACCTAACTTATTGACAAATCGACTAACATGCCTTGTTAGCACAACTAATTTTTCAACTTTTTAAACATTAGCATGGGTCATGAAGTAAATCTAGTGATGTATATGCACAAATAACATGCACAAATAACATGGTCCAATTCTTGGTAAACACATAATGTCCATTTGATTGAGCATGTTGTAACAAACTCATTAATTATTCATAAATAATTAATAGAAATGCTAGGCACTTGAAAGATCTTGATTTAATCTTAGTCAATAATAGTCAATTAGAGTATATACCTTGTGGTTTGCAAGCCATAGGTTCCATTCAAACTAGCATCATTATCTTTAGCTTAAGTTCTACATATAGTCATCTAGGTTTTTTAAGAGCATAAAGAGAAGACAACATTTTCCAATAATGTCCTACATTGAAGCACATTAAACATAGATGGGATATCACAATTGCAAATTTGGTTGATTTATTTTAAATGTTACCAAAAACACTTGGTAATTTTCTTAATAATGTTTTTAAAACTCATAGCATGTATATTTCTATTGTCCAATAAATCCAAAAGGTCTATCATGTCCAATACAACACTTGGTTATGTGCACTTTTACTCCATGTGCTTATCATATCCTTCTTGTTATTTAGGTGTACTCCCATTGTTCTATCATGTCTTATTGGTTATAAGTATTCACAATTGATGTGATTCTTTGTAATTGATTTCTTTTATTGTAATGCACATAAACATCATCTCATAGATTAGTTGGGGTGTTAGAACTTGGAATAAGTAAAACATAGTTACATCCTAAGATATATAGTCTAATTAGAACTTTATATAACTCAATATTGCTAATTGGAATCGAACCCATGAAAAGATCTCATGCATATGAGAAAGATTAGAAAGCAGCAAAAAAGAAAAGACTAGGACATGAATGAAGCTATACATTCTACACTAAGTAGAGAAGTAGTAAAGAAAAAAGCTAAAAAATGATTGTGTTCATTGCAACGACACAAAACATTTTTGGGCAATTTCACCCATCACTAGTGTGTTTTACAACCATGCAATGTTGTAGAGTGAAGAACGAGGAGTAGGTGTTGAGAATAAATGGAAGAGGAGGACCCCAAGTTGCCAAAGAAAAAGGTTTATCATGTTTTGGAAAATAAAAAAAGAAAATCCCAAATGTACAAATTGTTGTGTGGGTGGAGCAAGGACACTTGCAATTGTTCCTGATGAGCAATGAGGTATCCCTATGCTCAACCATACGAATACGAGCGTGTATGTGTGATTCGGTCGAACTCCATGGATGGGCTAGTTGTGGGACTTAGATGGTTATACGTTGATCATAGTTCGTTGTCTTCCCACTTGGACTAGTATTTGTTTTGTCTTGTATGATTTAGTCTAGAGCGAGGTGTATGATGTGATCCCTACTACTATGTTACTCCTAAGGACAATAAGAGATAACTTAATTAAGCTAAAGGACAATAGGAAATAAGATCTAAGTTAGCCTAAGTGCGATGAGCATTCATCCCTAATCATTCGTATGCATCTTGGACTTCATGTACTACTTTTGGGATTACCAAGCACACATCACTCGAAGCACTACTCGATACGCTATTGGGTTACCATGTAGTTACACTTAAATGTTCATGATTACAGCGTACTCATTTCGCCTTAACAACAGGAATAGTAAATGATGATAAAATAAATATCAACTAAGAAAACAACAATAAATAGTCAACAATTAAAACAATTAAAAGCTAAGTGAATGCTGCAATGATGGAGTAATCTTGATCTTTATTGTCGATTGTGTACGTGTCCAAGTAGCCCACACTCAAACAAAGGTTCTATACAATTACAAGCATCACACTATGGGCATGCACTTAGAAAGAACACTAAAATTGACTATAAGAACTAAAAACTAAAAACTAACTAAAGACTCTCCCTCCTAAAAACTTCCTCTATCATGTGCCTCGATGCTGTATTTATAGGATCACATGGGAACAACAATATCAGATATTCGACATCATTTCCAAGCCTGTGATATCACATACTCGATATTGGGGCCTGGCAGACCCTGACTCATCAGTGCCTCATAAAAAAAGCACAAAGCTTTAAAGGATTTCTTCACCAAGTGATCATGTCTTAGATGATGTTATACTTCAGGCTATTTTTAATGGAGAAATTTTTAAATTGTGAAGGTTTCTGATATTATAGTAGATTCAGTTCTAATGTTCAAACTATTTGATTTTCAACCTATTAGCCTACCCTTACAACTACAAATGTGAGAGTTGCCATTTTTTTTTGTTTCCAACATGTACCCACTATTTTCTTTAACAAAGGATCATGTTTTTCCTATAAATTATTTGTTGTCATCCTTGTTTTTGACATTCATCCAACATAAAAGGCATGTCGATGAGGGATGAAATTCCCCAAAAGTGCTTCATGTTACTTTCGATGTTTGTCATTTCTACCTCATTTGTAGATCATGTTCAATAGCTTCTTCCATGTTTTTTGCTTTTTCTGCATTTTATTTAGTCTCTACCCACTCTATTAAGTTATTGCATGTAATCCACATAAAACTTTAAAAAAAAAAAATTAACTCAAAATTTTTTTAACATCTCATAAATTGNAAAAAAAAAAAAATTAACTCAAAATTTTTTTAACATCTCATAAATTGGTTGAGTATTGATGTTCTAGGATTACCATCTAATAATTATTTATTTACAAACCTAGTTACATAGCTCAAATATCCAAAATTTGTACATAATTACCATTTTTAAAAAATACAAAATATACCCTTTTTACACAAATAGACTTCAAGGCTAGTAGCATAACCTTGTTTTCATAACAAGGTAGATGTAACCTACCAAACAAGAGTATTTGACTACAAGGCTACTCTATTACTATCACAATGACAAGCAAAGATAGAAATTGAATCCACAACCTCGCAACTGAGATATGAGTGTCTTGACCACTATACTAGACCACTAAGTATACCAAAATTATTTTTAGACTCTAAAAGTTCCATCTTTAACAAAATTAAGTCATCTTTTATCCTAGGTACCTTTTTTTTATAACTTTTTCCTTGGATATTCTAAGCTCTTCTTATTAAAATATAATGAACAATAAAATTACTATTTGAAGAGGACTCCATTGACATAGCTTCATTAGTAAAGCTTATTTTCTTAAGCCTACGATGCAATGTCACAACTGCATGAACACAGACCCTATTCAAGTTTATAAATAGATCCATATATTACATTGAATGCATCATTTACTGAGCAGATAGCTAAACTCTAGCAATTTCATTTCTTAATTCTTATAGCAATTAATAAGTGCCTGTAGTGTGATTTTAAGTTGATTGTATAGAATCTTATTTAAGTGACATTATACTTAGATATAATCCATGACCAACAATAAGATTGAGATTGATTCCACTTCATTGCAATACTTTGACTTAAAATAGAATTTACTTTTCTATATCATTTACTTTCTAATAAAATATAGATTAAATAGTACATTTCAACACATGATAGTATATGGTGGAATGAGTGCAATAAAGCTTGAGCATAAACATGTATTCTCTTAATAATCCTAGTAACGCTAATGCTTTGTTCACCTACTAGCATAACACTTGGTAACCCTAGTAGTGAGAATGTGAGTTCAAGAAGTGTATAACAAGTTGGGAACAAATAATTATTGCTCTTAAGCTAGCTTAGGATTAATTAATTTCTATGTTTCCATCTTACTTAGCTACAATCATACAATATTAATGATCATATGTCTCATCTTGGACTAAGTCATACATGAGAGAGCTACTACTAGTCAAAGTGAAAAGACAATGACTTATAGTCAATAATTAAGTATCTAGGTTTTTTACTATTCCTATCCATGGATTACAAAATGGTCTTTTGTGATGCTTGTAGATTGTATGATTAGGTGGTGGGAATACTCTACCACTCATCATTAATTCCATTTTTTGGGATGGTACTAATGATATAGATTAGTCACATTATAAATGATTGCTATGAAAGCATTAATGATTTATATTTTAAAGAAATTTAATGTTTTAAATCTCTCACACACACATTATTAATAAAACATGACTTCTTTAGATAAGGTCGATAGCCCACCATATGATAAAAACATTGGTGAGAACGATAATAAGGTTCATATAGAAGAGAATTAGAGTGAATCATTATAAGCAAGAGTCTCATATGCTCATTCAAACCCTTACTATCCTAAATTTACCTTCATCTACCACTAGGATGATTAATTTAGATGAAAGAACTTAGAGGATAATATTGTATTACCACCCAACCAATCAACTCCAATAATGCTTCAAGTTGTTTTTCTAAGGTATGGTCCTGGCTATAGTTATGAAGGCTATGATATTACTAAAAACATGTTTAGATCATTTCAGCCAACAATGGCTTAAGCTAGATAAGATGCCATTATGACGTCTAGGCATGAATATGATATGGGCATAGATGCCATTCCCTTGACAATATAGTCTAAAAAAGAAAACACATAATACTAATTTCAGAGGCCTAGTCATTACTATTCTATCTATCATCCTCCTATTCTCCACATTATAGATCCATCCAATCAAAGACTATGTTTAGCTTTAGCAAATAATCCTAAATGGGATGGAACAGGTCTTGGAACATGGAGGGCCTCAAGGCCTAAGACCTCTAGTAAACCTAGAGGGGACAAACTAAGGAACCATATAAGCAAACATAGAAGCTATTGTAGTTCTTTCAATTTACCATCTTCCTCTTCATTTTCATTATCTAGCTTTGAAAAAGATGAACATAGATAGAGAGACAAAGCTTAATCAAGGGATGGAAGTAGAAAACTTGGTGATCATCACAAGAGATGTTTAGATGATCATAACAGGAGAAACCATGATAGATATCCTGACAAGAATCAAGAAGAAGATAGAAATGGAGATCAAAGATAGGATAAAAGGCACCAAAGGAAGCACAGAAAAGACCATTATGATTGAGTAGATATAAAGAGATATTATGACTATGAAACACTCAATGATGCTAAATCCTTGTTGGCTATTAGAAGCATGATCTATATTCAAGAGGTAGCAATGATATCCTATAGACATTAAAGAAAAAATTATATCAAATGACTTAACATGAACAACATTTCAAAGTTTGAGAAAGGCTATAATTTTGACTTGTAGCATCATTTACAAGCCTTCTATAATGCTTGTACCTTACAAAATATTGAAATAAAGTGGTAGAAACTTATATTCTTTCTTAGGATACTAATTAGAAAAGTTCAATGTTGGTACAAATCATTAGAGCCAAATTCGATTTATTGGTAGTTCACAATGCTTGAGTTTTTCAATGAGAAGTATTAAACCTATTCCAAAGTATCCAATCTAAGGAAACAAATCCAATGATGAAAATAAGGGAACCATGAATGCCTTGATATGACCATGGGAAAATGGTATTATCTACTACACCAATGCCTAGGTCATGGGTTTTCTTAGAAAAAGGAACTTTGTCACTATAACGAACCACTTCTTCTCGAGTTTTTGCGTTAATGATTGTAATAGTCTTTTTGTGTGTTTGTGTGCATGTGTTATTGAAAACTTGTGTATGTGCTTTGTTTGGACTGTGGTGGAAGTGGCTAATTAGAATTGTAATAAATTTGTTGACCAAAATTTTATATGTATTATGATTAAATGTTTGAATAGTTCATGCATAAGAAATATGATTTAAAATACATGCTCAGAATGTTTTAAAATAATAATAATAAATAATATATGGATAAAAATATTTTCTATTCTATTTCAATAGAGATGTTGAGAAACAAAAGAAAAACAAAGGACAATACTCTAAGGTATGCCTTAGGAGCTAAAACAGGTATGTTGAGATGCAAAAGAATGCTCATATTGAGGAACTTGACCTATGAATCAAGTTGGAGGAACCTGACCCATGAATCAAGGATATTTTATGCAAATATTGTAGCTTTATATTTTATATTTTATTTTATTTTATCTAAATGTGATGCATTACTCTTTTTAGTTTAAAATAGTAGAGTATAAGTATCCTCTCCATTGCTGTAGAAAGGTCATGTGATGACCTTTCAAGGCTCCTAAAACAATGGGAAAACTCACATTGCTGATGACCTAAAAAAGAAGGTGCTCTATTTGATTATGTATCCTGAACTATCCTGATCATGAATCTATTTTGAAAACTCTTTCCTTGCATCTTATGACAATTCTAAATGATAAAGAGAGATATTATGCTGGAATGTTCTGTAATTGTTGATTTAGGAATTGAACCTGTGAATATACATATTTTATTGATTTTTTTATAGTGATCATGAAGAGAATTGAACTCATGACTCATTACTTTATAGAGAGAGAGAGGGAGAGAGAGAGAGAGAACTTTAAAAAGAAAAAAAAGAATACAAACAGTTCCCAAGAAGTTAGGTACAAGAAACCATTCATTATCCCTTATTCCACCTACAAATAGGGAGAGGAGGAGAGTAAAAAAAGAAACACACAGAAGGGAAAATAGCTAAGAAAAACAAAAAAGAGGGATATGGCAATAGGGAGTGTGGCTAGGAAGGGAGAGAAGATTTTCTCTACTACGAGAGATAGAAAGGAGAAAGAAAATAAGTGTGGCATAGCAATCCAATATTTTGATAATTCCTCCTAACAAGCAAGATATCTAAGCAAGGAGGTAAAATGATCCATATCTGTTATGTTTAATAATGACCAACAAGGGTTGATTTTCTCAAACATCTCTCTTGTTTCTTGGCTAACCATATTCACAATGCTTATATGAAAATATCAAGATTGTTGTCGTAAGCTTAGATTTTTGAAACCTTTATTACCTTTTTTTTATCTCTTCGCTTGTCCTCTATACTCTCACACCTAAATGACTTAGATGAGAGTTGTTTCTGTAACAATTCAGAAACACCCATAACGCTTTGGGGGCATATTTGGCAAAAGATTGCCAACAAGGGTCAAGGATCACTGATATGAGGATTGGTACCATCGATAGAAAATGAGAGTATCCTTGGGCCCATTAATAATTGTGAATGTTTTAAAATTGTTGAATTCTTACATTTTGGTTGGAATTTGGTTGATGAGCCATCCCCCTTGAATGCATAAATCTTGGATCTGAATCTTGAATTATACATTTTTTCCTATACCTTCTCAAGTCTGATTTTGATATCTTTCTATAAGCTGATGGAGTGGGGAAAAACCTAGGATGTTGATTTATGATTGTGATATATCTATTCTCTACTATTCAACATATGAATTGCTTCGTTAAATGATTAATGGTAAAATGATTACAAGAGTTCAATTTAGATGGTCTTGTTTTGTGTGTTGCTGGAAATTATAAAATATTATTATGTGATTGAACAAATCCAAGATTATTAATTTATCTACTTTTGTGGTCATTTATTTGGTTTAAAAATGTGTAAATGATCCTAATTAGATATTTCTTTTTAGGTTCAATAAAAAAAAGTTTGATTTTCTTTAATCTGGTGAATCTTGCACAAATATTTTACTATGACTATTTCTTTATAAAATTATCTCTTAATTCTTAAAATTAATATTGATTGACCTATTTTAGAGCTAGATCTAGGAATTGTTGATTTAATTTTTATTTTATAGGTTAATGTTAGTTTGATAGTTGTAGAAAGAAATCCATATGGGCATTTTCTTTTTTCAACTAGCTTTCTTTCGAGGGCGGGGGCTTCGGGTGTTAGTTCTTGCTCCCTATGATTGGGTATTATAGTCACATCATAGATGGTTTTTGCAATCGAATGAGGAAGATCCATGGTATCTATGCCTAGGGAAGATTATTGGAATTAAGAGTTCATTGAATACAAAGGTTGATCAAGTAAGTGACAAAAGAAGAGGAAGAGCTATGTAAAAGGAAGAGCATAAAGAACTATAATTAACACTTAACCCTTCATAAGAAGGTCCATATTTATGTTTAAGAAGAAGAGATATCTCTTGATGAGGTGATTTCATATAGGACCTTTTCAATACATCATTAAAATAATAGTAATAGTAGATAAGATGTGCGATTTAATCGATGAGAAATTTTAAGGTAGAGTAGACAAGATGAAGAGACTAAGATAAGAAGAAGAAAAAGAAAAAGAAAACATGTAGGAATACTTATCAACAAAAATGGAAAGCTATAATAGGAGAAGAAGTTGTAGACTTACATTCAAAGAAGGTAAATGGATATGACATATGTCAATATGAACATCTAAAGGGTTGCTACCCACTCATATCACATTTTCTTGAGTCTGGAACTTAAGGATCGTTCCCCAATTAAAAATTTAAGCACACAAAAATAATTTATGTGGTTCCCCAATGTGGGTACTCCACACTCATAGGGTAGTTCACAAGCACACCTCTGGACTTTGTTACTCTCAAAATGTGGTTTGAAGGATACCACACCCTGTACAAGCTCTAAGCTCTACTCTGAAGTGTTGTGGCACCACACAACTACTCAACCTTGCAAGGTCTTGACAAGCTTAAAATGTGGTTTCTAGGGTTTCACAACCTTTACAACTTGAGCTCTAATTTGGAGATTTTTGATGCCATACAACCACTCAATCCTGAAGGATCTCGACAAACTCAAGGATGATGTCTTCCTGCAAAAAGCACATCTACCCCATAGGGCAACAAAAGAAAAAAATTAATTACAAGGAAGAATTGCAACTATGTTTGTTGATCCTTGTACTTTGAGGTACAATATACTTTTTACAAATTACAATTAACAAATGATGGTACAATGAGGCATAATCATGAAAGAATGATTCTTATAATGATTCCTTGACAGTGACACTTTTCTGCTCACAATGCTTGCACATTTTCTAATGAATTGAAGTCTTATTATAGACAAAATGTTTCTGAATTCACTTAAAAATTTGTGCAATGACTATCTAATGTTCATCAAAGACATCTTCTTTGAGAGTGAGATGTATTTCTACATTCAATCTTCATTTAGGAAAGATATCTTTGTAGAGACACCTTTGAGGAGACATCTTTCTCTTCATCAAGCTATGTGCTATTTTGAGAGACATCTTTGTCTATTTAGCCTTTACTCGGGCAAGACATCTTTGTCATCAAGGAGACATCTTTGTTTGTTTAATTTTCACTTAGGAAAGATGTATTTGACATTGGGAAGATGTCTTTTTTAGATGAAGACGTCTTTGCTAAGATCCCTTCTTGGTCAAGATGTCTGTTAATTTTTGGAGATGTCTTTCTTCACTTTGACATTTGATCATTGAAGCTACATTTTGATCTTGTTGTTCCTTGTCCAAGTTCTTGAAATCCAATGAACATTCTAAAGTCCTTGTCTCAATCATTTGAATATGTCTTAATCCAAGTTTAACCTATAAACACAACAACCATACAAACATTCCTATTTTCTATTTTTCTTAATGTTTTGACATACCAAAAGGTCAAAAATATTTCCCTTTTTAGTAATGTCCAAAACTTAAGAACATGGGTTAGTCTAATCACAAAACACATATCGTTCCAATAGTTCTCCCCCCTTTTGGACATAACCAAAAAGGAGATTAAATATAGCAAATGCAGTAAAACATATAGATGTTAAAAGAAATATCTAAAAATGATATATACCATTGCAAATGATATATAGAAAATAGTAAGACATATAGATTCCTATGGCAGTGGAACAAGGATAAGAGAATGAAGGGTCAAAGTGATATGTGGTAAAAATGCAAAGATAAGGAGCACAAAAGAGCATCACATAGAGAAAATGAAGGAACCACCATAAATCGATAACATAATATAGTTTTAGTACAAAATGATCTATCCATTAACCCATTGAACTAATACCATGTCCACATATACAACAACCAATCTATCCGTACAACTCACAACATACAATAACCACATATGTGCAAGACTAAAAATCACATATGTGTGGAAGATCAAAAATGATCATCTGAGGTTCCTAATCCCTGACCTTGGTCACCTCCTCTGACTTAGATCCCTTTGCTACCCATCATGGACAATAAGTCACCTCCTCAGTGTCATCATTGCTAGTGATATGATGGCTCAACCACTGCTCTTCCTTCTCTAAGGACTTGATCTACTAAATGTGAGCTCTCCTAGGATGAAGCTTCACTCCTAATGAAGCTGATTGATTTGGAGGCTATTGGACTAGTAGCCATTGGGAAATGGTCCTAAAGATGCTCTTCATAGCATGCTACTCAAATGATTTAGGAGCATCAGTTGATGGAGGAACATGAGGTGTATGGTCATGGTGCTTTGGCTACTAAGTAGGAACATGATGCCCCCTTGGATACTAGTTGATGGTGCCTCTAGCTCTGAGTCTAACTCCATCCCTAAGTCATATGTATGTGAAGGGCCAACTACTATAGAGTACCTCGATTGAATACAAACATCCTCATCACTATCAGAGATAGAAGGAGTAGTAACCTCCTCAAACTCTTATCCATCAGTAGGAAGAGGAATACTGGTTGCATCCATTCTCTTATGCAAGTAAGAGAGGTTCTTCCCAAGCTTCCTACTAGAATGTGAAAATAGTCAAAGAAGCTTCTTTAGAGATCAACTAATCTAGATGCTAGTGGCTTTAGACCTCTTTAGTTGGGAAGAGGCCTGGGATGATGATTTTGTTACTATCTATGACTTGGTGCTCAATCCTACCTTGGTTGGATGGGAAAGAATTCTCTTCTTAGCATTCACATTAAGAATCCTCTTTTCTTTAAGCAAAGGAAACTCTAGAACATGCACACCCTTTTGGTAAATCAACAGGTTGATGAGGTAGGGATGCCCAAGGATTCTCTCCTTAGCATGAAGACCCAAAATGTCTCAAAAGAATGTGTGTCCCAAATCTAGTGGTAAACCTATGAAAGAAAATAATGTACAAAAGCCTGAGGTGGTAGTAGCTAACTATAACTACCCATTTTCACCATAATATTGTATAGCACATCAGTGACAAGGTGAAAGCATCAAGTGTCATCTTGCTTCTCTCAACATGACGCTTGCCAAAGGACACATCTCTCCAGAAAAGATCACAAAATTCATCATGTGCAACCAACATCATATCATTTGTGTAACTATCATGCATGGAATCAATGGTTACATCAAAAACATCAAAACTAGAAATCCATAGAATTTTTTTTTGCAAGTTGGAAAGAGACCTCAATAATAATTCCCCCAATCATAGATGTAAAAGCCCCAACAATAGCATCGGAAACAAAAATATTATTGTAAAACTTTCAAATTAGAACTTCATGAACAAAAAAATTCATAGTTATGAAAGTGTTATGATCCAAAAGCTTAAAATAGTTTAGCAAGGCTTGCTATTTATGAGCAAGAAAAGTAAGAGAATGGTTAGAAATAATAGTATTGGTTCAAGTTGCCTCAAACCTGTGTTGTGCACTTGTGTTGTGGAATTGGGGCATGTAAGAGGGTAGTGCACTGTTGGAACTTCCTTTTGAATGCTTCTTGGGTGGCAGCCTAGACATTCCTATCTTCTTATGGGCCATCTTTGACAAAACCTCTATAAATAGTGGAACCCTAGTCATCTTAGCAAGGTCGATCTAAAAGAATCTAAGGGAATACGATAAAAATCAAGGTTTTGCCCTTAAATAGCGATGCTAAATGAGGGAACGAGGGAACACCATAGATTGTTGTGGATGGGTGGATGATGTGGAATCACTACCTATTCCATGAAAAAGAAACTTTATCTTAGTTATCAATATTAAAAGTCAAAAATAGAAACCAGACATTAGTAATTAAAAACATTAAGTACAAACCACCATTAGTAAATAGCTATAGCATCATTATGTCCTATAGGCAACAAAGAAAGTTATTAGAAAATGATAAGAAAAATTCAAATCAAAATAAAGTAAAGTATAAAAGAAATTATAAAATATTCAAAAAAGTTAAAACATACTACCAATGCTATAAAACAACAAATATTAAAATCAACAAATGTGAAACAAAAAGGTGTAAAATTAATAAGGTGTAAAACACAAAAAAGTGTAAAAATTGAGGAGCCATTTATACGATTAGCACAAATGGCCTTCTCCCCATGATTGAGATGAAAGGAGGAGATCTGAAAGTTTGAGCAAGGTTGTCCATTTGATGAGATGTTACTTACACTAGCTTACTTGGGCTCATGCAAAGGTTTAAGTTGTTGTATGTTGACCAATTTCTTTTTGTTTGGACTTTCAGGTTTGTAGATCAACATGGTCCTAGAAGGAAAGGTTTCATAAATGATTTAAGACCCTTCCCACAATGTTTGGAACTTAGTCTTTTGAGGGACCTGTGTGGGGTTCTAGTAGAGGAGCTTGTCTCTAAGTTGAAATTTTACTTTTCTTATTCTAAGGTTATGGCATTTTTTGTTAAATGTTTTGTGCACCTCATTTAAAGATAGGGCCACCAATCTATATTCATCTAGCATGTTAGGGTTGATCAATCTTTCTTTCTATATTAGGCTCAGGTCAAGATCAAGGTCATAGGATGTTGAAAGTATGCAGAGCTTGGATTGAATTGGAAGTGATGGTAATTTTCTATACACCAACTCATAGGAAGAGTAGCCTATAGGGAGTTTCCATGTTGAGTGGTAAGCCCAAAGGGAATTGTTAAGTTTTGTGCTCTAGTCTCTCTTATATTTGCTAATTATTTTTGTTAGGATTTTAGAGATCTCCCTATTGGTAACCTCTACTTGATTGTTGGCTTGGGGGTGGTAGGGTGTTGTTAATTTATGTTCTACCTCCAAGTGTTGCATGAGCTTTTGAAAGGTGGTGCTTGTAAAATGAGTACCATTGTCAGAAATTAGTGCACGTGGCATCCCAAACCTATTTACAATATTCTATTATATAAACTGAGTAGTAGTGAAAGATGTACAATTGGTGATGGTTGTTGCTTTTTCCCATTTCATAAAATAGTCAATAGCGACTATAATGTATGCCTTTTTGTTTGACATGGGTGTGATGGGACCCATGAAGTTAATGCCCCAAATGTAGAAGGGTTCTGGTGGTTGAATCTTCTACTAAGGATCCTCCATTCAAGTAATCATCCCACCATCATGTTGATAGCATTCTCAGGAGTGGACAAAGTAGTGGGAGTTCCTGAAGATATTGGCCAATAATAACTTATCATCAGGATCTTAATGGCCATGCATCTTCAAGCATAGTAGCCCCCACAAGGGCCCTCATGAGAATCTTGGAGAACATGCAATTAGTTAGCATCATGAACATACCAACGAACTAGGCCATCAGTGCACACCTTGTAAAGATGTTCATTGATCTCCATAAACTATTTGGCTTGATGAAGAAACTATTGTTTCTTCCTGTGATCTAAGTCTTATGGCATCTCCTGAGTGAGAAGATAAGTGAGGATTCCATTGTACCACTTAGGTTCATTAAGCACTTGTTCATTTATCAAACTAGCAAAGAGACCATCAAATTCAAGCTCTTGAGTCTCAACTACAAACTGGGCTAAGTGTCAAAACTTGACAAATTTTTTCTAAGTGTTGAGACTACACTCCCACTGCTAGGATTATGCTCCAGAGCATAGTCAACATAGTTGACATAGATAGCCCAGATTTGCAAAAGTTTCTAAGTGTCAACAGTAGCTACAAATTTTTCTAAGTGTCCTAAATATGCTTACCTTGGAATGACCAATTTTCCAAATTTTCCTAAGTGTCAAGCCAAAGGCTGTTGAGCATGGTTGGCATAGAAGAAATAGTTTGGAAAAATTTCTAACTTTTGGCACTATGCTTTTGACTATAGTTAGCATAGTCAACACTAAGGACATCAATTTTTCAAGATTTTTCTAAGTGTTTAGGCTACACTTTCCCTATTGGGACTATGCTCTAGCACGTAGCTAGTGTAGTTTGCATTGAGCCTTACTTTCTACAAAATTTGCCTAACTTCTCTAGCTACACTCTAGAGCATAGCTAGTGTAGCTATGTAGAATTGCCTCCAAAAGCCTCTAGAACTTAGCATCAGCTAGCATTTTAGCTTCAACATTCCCTCAACAAGCAAGATCAGCAATTTTCACCTCTGTTGCACCTCCCATTTACTCCTAAATTATACCTACTCTCGACACCACTCAAGAGAGTGGGCAGTGTAGTCCCACAGCGTAGTCTCCAAAATTGCAACATTTTGCATTATTTTTAGGTAGTTTGTGGTTTGTTTGGCACTTCATATTGGAAATTTGGCAATATAGTCATAGTCTAGTAGTCTCACAAGGTTCATTAGAGCACACCAGCAAAACACCATTTACTTCAGTGGGAGCATAGTTGGGGGCTAGCATAGTCCCAACTACCCCTTAGCCACGTGGCATCCAATCCATGATTCATAACAACCCTAACTCTATAAATACCCCAATGTTTCATGTTTTAGGGGTTGGAATTTTCAAGCATTCAACTGACAAACTTGCTTTCTAAGCATCCTAGCATCTGAGCGCACTTGGCATTTTGGCGAACTTTAGGATACCACGACACCATTTCACATCACCATGGTACTATCGTACATCACCCAGCACACCGCACACCACCAAAACTCATAGGACACTATGATAGCCAATCCAGAAGGCTCAAACCTCATGGTGGATGTTAGTTCTTTGTAGTCAAACACCCTAAGATTGTGACTACACTTGTGTACTATGCCTATTTTACACTGCATACCTCCTAAACTCCCTTTGTAATTAACTATGCTCCCCCTATTTGGGGTGATGCTGCTTTTTCTCTTGCCCACGTTTTGTGCATTTTTTGCATTTTCTCCTACATTTTAGCATTCTACTTGCATTTTTCATTGTTTAAGCACATATTCACATGGTTCCACCCTTATTTTTGTGTCTGAAACCTTTACTACGCTCACTCCTATGAGCACCATAGATGTTGAAAATATCATGCAAACCCCTTAACATTTTGTTTTGTCATAACACCCGTAAGTCCTAGTTCAATCGACAAGACCATCCTGGGCACCCCACTTCCATTTTCTAGCAAACCCTTGTGTAAAAGTGAGGTTAAGACTATGTGACCATGGACCTCTTGGTGTACCATTCCAGCCTTTGACATTTTTGCTACACTTACTATTAGTTTATTCATCAAGAAGAAAATGACATTGTGGTTAGTGTATACAAACACCTTGTATCCCAGCACATAGTACTTGAACTTCTCCAAGGCATACACCACCACCATTAGCTCTTTCTTGATTATGGTGTAGTTTAATTATATATTCATAATGCTTGAGCTCACATAGTAGATGTAATATGGACATTTCTAATCATCGAACTATGTAAGCATGGCTCCCAAGGCATAGTTTGATGTGTCCGTCATGATGTAAAATGGTCGAGACTAGTTAGGTGCTCATAGAATTGGAGTTTCTACAAGCTTCTACTTGAGTTACTGGAATGATTTTTCACATTCCTTAGTCCATACAAATGGAGTATCTTTCTTTGTCAACTCCACCAATGGTTTAGCAATCTTAAAGAAATTCTCTATGAATTGTCAGTAGCAGCCAGTGTGACCAAGGAATGACCAGACATCTTTAATAGTTTCCGGTGAATGAGTAATTCCTTAGAGGATCCTAATATTTTTAGGGTTCACCTTAATCCCTACTTCTAAGATTCTATGCCCCAAATAATGCCCTCCTGAACCATCAAATGGCTCTTTTGCCAATTGAGTTGAAGATTGCTCTCCATGAACCTTTTCAAAACTTGCTCAAGGTGGTTTTGGGCTTGCTCAAATGTAGCAACATAGGTGAAGAAGTCATTTATAAAGACTTCCACGCTACTACTAATCTACTATTGAAAAATGCTTAAGACAAGGTGTTGGAATGTTGCAAGGGCATTACACAAATCAAAAGGCATATTTTTGCATGCAAAAGTTTCCCAAAAACTTATGAATGTAGTTTTGGCCTAATTCTCCAGTGCAATTTGAATTTGGTTATAGCCATTATAACCATCCAAAAGGCTATAATAGCAATGCCCAAAGATAATGTCCAACACCTAGTCCATAAATAATAATCAGAAATGATCTTTGTAGGTTGCCATCTTCAATAGCTTGAAATTAATAAAGATCCTCCACTTGCCACTTTTCTTTGGTGCGATCACAAGTGAGCTAACCCACTTGCTACCTATAATTGGATTGATGAACCCCATCTTCAAGAGTTGTTCAATCTCCTCCTTGATGATTTGCTTGAACTTGGGATTCAACCAGCACTGTGATTGGCTCTTTGGCTTTATGAAAGGATCCATATAGATGTAATGTTGGCATATCTGAGGATCAATCCTAGTGAGTTCAAGATATGACCAAGCAAAGGTTGTTGGCCATTTGTTGACCACTTTCAACAACATCTCTTTCTATTCAAGACCAAGGTTAGCATTGATTATCATTGGCTTGCCTATTTTTAGAAATGCATATTTCATGCTAGCAAGTAGAGTTTTCAACTCCAAGGGCTCCTATTTGAAATTTTTAAGGATCTTCAACTCTCCCCAATAAGTATCATTAGGTTCATCCTTAGAGAGTTGGTGATGAACTTGCTCTAGTTTATCCATGCCTTCAACATAGGCACATGTTAAGCTCTTAGTGAGTTCCATGCAAAGTATGCTACTTTTAGGATCAACTTTTAGCCACTAGGTACCCTCTTGGTTTGTGGTTGCTATGTACAAGAACCTTTGAATTTCAGATTCATTTGCACACTATCTACATGATGTGATTGATGTGCTTTTTATGGTCCATAATTTCTGCACAAAGTTACACCCTGTGTCATTGTACGTAATGCATGATACTCTTTTTTTCTCAATCTTTCCAAATGCATTTTCTTTAGAAATCTCCAAGGAAAGATCTTTGATTGCCAACTGTGCATCAATGGTACTTAGTAAAGCCCTTCCCATGATGCTTGGGAAGTTCCCCTTATAGTTATCCATACAAATAACTAGAAAGTTAGCAAGATAGGATCATCCATAGATGGTAGTGATAATGTCCTCCACCAGTTCCAAAGGAATAGTGATGGATTGGTCTACTGACTCAAGACAGATGTTACTCTTCATGAATGTAGGTAGGTTTCAAGCTTTGTACATCCCATAAGAAATTAGATTAACACTAGAACTTGAATATGGAAGATCTTTTCAAGGTTATTCCCATTGATTTGAATAGGTTAAGGAACTCCCAAGATTAGATCTTCTCCTAGGAAGGTGACCAACCTTTATCCAATCAGCTACTACATTGGTTAGCATGATAGTATGCACTTTAGGATGTGTTTGGCTTAAAGGGGACTTGAATGGATTGGATGTAGAGGATGAGGAAAAGTAGAGTTATCAACCACATGAATCTGTGAAGGCTTTGTAAGACTGCTAGTTCAAAAGAATTGTCTTTTTCTAGGTCTGAGTTTTGAACCACTCAGTTGAGGGGCTAACTATAAGTTAATAGCCTTGGTAGTGAAATTTTGCTATGGTGGGGCTAGAATCTCACCATGCATTGATGGAGCATGTGAAAATTAGGTTGAGGAAGGATAGATATGCATAGAAGGATGAGGAGCATGATAAGGATATGGGGAATCCCCTCTTGGAGATGGAGAATGAGTTTTGTAATACTTAGGAGGGTAGTAGTGATCTTGGAATGAGGCGAGATTGGAAGAGTCATGTGAAGACATGGGTTGCTGAACATAGTACCCATATGAATTAGGTTGTCTGTAAGGGTAATTTTACCTTGGTGATTGTATCCCCCATGACTGTGGGTGTTGCCAGTAATGATACTACTCAAACGATTGTGGTGGAGCTTCACTTGGATAATAGGCTTGTTGTTGATGGAACTACCTTCAGTTGTCTTAAGGATAAGGAAACCTTCTATGTTCTTGCCTTCTTGCCAATCTAGGATTTAGAGCGTACATCGTAGATTTCTACAAGTGTGAAACAATAGGGCAACATCCCTTAGGATGTTTGTATTAGCATATGTCAAACCCATCATCATCATTTGATTCACACTCCACAACCTCTTTTACAATAACAAATTTATCCTTACCCCTTTGGAGGGCACATTCAACTTCCTTTCTTCTCCTACAATCACAATTACTAATTTTCTCTTTAGATGCTTCTACTATTTTTAGAGTAGTTTGAAAATTTTCATCCAAAGAGTTCAACATTTTATCTGACTTGGCCAAAATTTTACACACTATTTTTTGAATTAGTAAGGTCTTCGATTGCACCACCTCATCAAGTGGTGCCTCCTCCTCATTTTCAACAAACTAGACTTCCATTGTTCTGATGGAAGGATCCTAATTGTACTACTCCACACTTTCTCTTTTTCTGAGCTCTACTTCTTCTTTAGCAACTTACTCAATGAGAATTTGGATATGATGGGCTTTAAGTTCTAACAATCTTCCTTGGGCATAGACTCCAAGAGTTCTCCTCGCTTTTGATTGAAGTCCATCTATGATATGGTGAAGCTACTCCCTTTAAGAATAACCATGGCTAGGACATCAATGCAAAAGGGAATAGTACCTTTCCATGGCTACGTCCAAGGGTTCATGTATTCCTTATCACTAACCTTGGATCTACTTTCTCAAGTTGGACACTTAAGAGTATGTCTAATATTTGTTATTGAATAGCTTAAGCATTGTACTCCATCTACAGATTGATTATGGCTCCAATGATTAGTACCAACTTTCAACTTCTTTTATGAGTACGCTAGGGAACAGTTTAAGTTTTTGCCATTCATTCTCTATATTCTACAAGGCACAAGCATGATGAAAGGTTTGTAGATGGTTCTATAGATCTAAGTTGTATCCTCCTTCAAACTTGGGGATTTTGTTCATATTCAACTACTTTATACAACTATCTTTCACATGCCTTGTTGGAATTCTAATTGCCTCTATGATGTTTAGCATGTTCCAAGTAGCAAGCAAGGGCTCATCATAGTCATGATCTTTGTGATGGCCATGATTCCTATGATTCCCTTTGTTGTCCCTTCTTTTATGGTGGTGGGCCTCGCTTGAATTCCCACACACTTGATCTCAATAATTCTAGTAAGCTCTATGACCACGATAATCTCTACCTCATTGGTCACCTCCATCATAGTCATGTCCTCTATGGCTTCAGTAAGAGCTAAAGGAGGAGGAAGGAGGACTAGCACCATGGTAGCCTCCACCCCCTCTTCAGTGGTCATGATCACAATCATCATTGTGATGCCTTTCCTTGTCCCTAACATGACTCCCATATTTTGATCTTCCATGATCATGGAACTCGTTCTTACTTGAACTGGGATTGTTTATAGTGGATTGTAAATCTTGGTTCAATCCCTCTTCATCAAAACAAAGGGAATGAGAGTTAGTGAAATGAGAACCCCCATAGAAGGGATTCTCACTATTTGTTTAGCCCAATAGGAATAAGGGGTTATTGAACCATTTCTCCTTTACAACTTCATAGTGTTTCTCCTATTGCCAATTGATTTTACATTGTGCCTTAGTGGGATGGTAATCCCTAGAGCCATGATCCTACATAATGTATTCAACATGGAGCCCCTTGATGCCCAACCTCATAAGAGTTTGTTTAAGCATTGCAAGAATTGATCAATCCCTCCATTTCTCTCCACCACATCTAGTTATCTTAATGTAGGATGAAGGTGAAATTAGGCACATACTCATCAGGATGAATATATACCACTTAGCATTGTTGGGGCACTGGCTGGTTTGATCATTCATTCCTTGGATTGAATGTGTGCACAAATTTCAATGGAGAATCATCCCTATAAGAAGAAGATATTTTAGATTAGAAGGAAATTAATAGTATTCTTTCTACAATTATTATTAGTGTTAGAATGATTGCAACTTTAAAGTTCGATCTAACAATTTTGAATGATTTTTCACTAAGTCCTAGATAGCACATGAAACTAACTAGAGTCCCTAGCAATGACACCAATGATGAGCAACGAGTATACCCTACAGCCAACCATATGAATCACTAATGTTCACTCAATAATCTAGTCAAATTCCAAACACTTTAGGTTTCTTCATACACTAGTTCTAGGAGGTGAAACTAACCATTGCAATCGTTGTCTTCCTAGTTCCACTTATAAAGTTCAAGGGTATCGTTAAGTATAACTGAGGTATGTGATTTTTATCATTTTGTCTTTTATGTTCTAAGTCACCTAAGAATAAAGAATAGAATACTTAATTGCTAAATTAATTTAATAGCTTGTTGATATTTAACTAATCCTAACATAAGCTTCCATTCTCACTTGCCGTACACATCTTGAACACATATAGCACTACTAGGCTACCAAATGCTAAGTGTTACTTGGATTACCTAGTGTTAGACATATGCTCAAAGTGATCATACTTATCTATGCTATTTAATCCCTATTAATTACTTAGTTACTTAGAACATTAAAGAAAATTGCTAAAATATTAAATGCATAAAGTAAATAATTAATCTAGTCCAAGTGCTACAAGGTTTGATAAAAAAGTTCATCTTTATTGCCACACACATTGAAGTGCTCAGGTATAATAATGCTCGAATAAAAATCCATACACTCTTTGCCTTCTACTACATGCACTCAGAAAATATTCTAACTTCTAGGAGCAAAAATTGCAAGTGCTTTGCTATAACTATAAAAGGAATGCCATAAATGCAGTGCGTAGGCACACATTTATAGGAGAAATAGGGTGCCCTATTGATGAGTATATGTCAATGGGTCAAACCTTGCATCAACGAAATCTCGTCGATTAGATCCTATCGACAATATCCTGTTAACATGGTTGAACCATGTGACTCATCAGATTTGAAGTTTTCAAGATCCATGATGCATAACCTTGCACCAGAGGAGATAGGAAAAAAATCACAATGATAATTTCATATTCATAAAGTAGTGATTATTTAAGATATGTGAAACAACATGTTTGAAAGATAGCATATTACAACTAGTCTATTAATAATATAGTTTAATTAATTATTTGTTAAATTTGATTAATTTTAGTTATTCATTATAACTAAAATGGTGTACACCATAATAATACCATGATGATGTAACATATTATACACGATGAAAAAAGAAGAAAAATAGCATAACCAAAAATAAGAAAATCAAAATGAAGAGTTTGAGTATCTTTAACACCCTTTGTTAAATGAAACATGAGTTTTATTACAACAATCATAAATTTAATCCATTTACAAACTTTTTGAAAATTTTTAACACTTAAGAGTTTAGTAAAATCATCAAAAAGTTGGTCATTTGTATTAACATAAATTGAAGAGATAAATTCATAACATACTAGGTTACTCATATGTGGGTAAGTGTGATGAATTTCAAAATGAAGAAAGCAAGTCTAGGTTTGACATCTTAATTTTTTTTCAGTTAATTCTTAACTTGGCTAATCAATTAAGCTTTCTCCCCAATTATTATAATATCATCAACATATAGTAAAATTATCATTGCATTTTGTAAGTCTTTTATTTTCACAACAACAAGACTAATAGCTACGCTTTATTGTTTGAACCTCAATTCATGAAAAAATTCATCAAAATTTATGTATCACTCTCGAGGAGCTTGCTTTAATCCATAAAGGGACTTTTTTAGGTTGTAAGCATGATTAAGAAACATAGAATTCATAAAGCCTTATGGTTGGTACATGACAGTTTCTTCTCACAGATCTTCATTTAAGATAGCATATTTAACATCAAGTTGATATAACTTTGATGAGCAACATTTATCACCTATATCCAACCATACAAATCACAAGTTTGCACTAGTAATTTGGTTGAATTTCGTGGATTTAGTTCCTAAGTCTACCTATAGTCTTAAACTATGAAGCAAAGGATTGTATATCATTGTCTTCCTAACTCGCATTTGTGCTATCAGTTCATATGGTTAAACATGAGTTAAGGCACATGATATGTATTTGTTATAAGTGTTTTATATATTTTTATCCTAAGGGCTAGGTGAGTAAATGAAGATTTAATAATTAAGTATTTAAGTAATTAGCTATTCTAATGACGAATTATCCTAACATAAGTAGTCATTCCCACTTACCATACACATCCCAAACTTATATCAACACTACTTGGTTACAAAGTGCATATTACTGAGCATACCAAATATCCACTACTGGGATACCAAGTGTAGTATATTATGCTCAAAGTGGTCATACATATATATTTATGATTAAGTATCTTATTAATTAAAACCATGAAAGTAAAGTGCATAAAAAGTATAGTGCAAATAGAAAATATTAAACTAATCCAAGTGTTACAATGAATATCAGAAATCTCATCTTTATTGCAATTCACACTAACACATTCAAGTACATGGTGTTCGAATAAAGATCTATATAATCTCTTTAATTAACACTATGGGCACTTAGATGGAAAATATTCTAACTCTAAAGAAACTAAATTGCAAGGGCTTTACTATGCTACTAACTTTGGATGTCATGAATGTGGGTAGCAGCTACATATATATAGGCTTTACTTGTGTTAGCATTGATACATGTAACCATTCGATAACAGGGCTACATCAACATAGCCTGTCTATTTAAAACTCATCATACCCCCATGACTAACTGAAAACATGTCCTCAAGTAAACAAAGTAGGATTGAGCTTCTTGCAAAATTTGGGAAAGTATGGAATTTATTAACTAACAAATAAAAAAATTAACTGACTAACTAACTTTACTAACTTTGAGCGCCAGATTATACGAAATTACAAAAATTAGTATCCATTACAAAAAAATTGGAGACTTTATAAAAATTTTAGCAGGTGTTACAAAGTTATCAAAGATGAGGAAATTTCTCAAAGAGTGATTGGAAGTGGAGGCTCCTATGGTGTTGAAGGTCCTTTACTAGGTTCCAATGCTGGTGGTAGTGGAGGCTAAGGTTGACCTACTAATGTTGTTAAACATCTAGTAATGCTTTCATCTTTTCTTCCTTACTACATGGATCATAGGCAGTCCATGCAGCTTCTCCAATGTGGGCTAGAGTAGCAATGTTTCATAGGCACAACATTAAAGTAAATAACTCCTTTGTGTTGATGAACCATGCTACAAATTTCTTACATTCAATATCAAATGTCTTTACTAGGTTCTACAACTCATAATAGTCATTCATCCATCTAACCAGGTTCTCAACAATAGGCTGTTGATCAATGAATCTGCTCTTGAGAACTTCAAGCTCTATGTTAAATATTTCCAACTATTGCTTCATCTCCTTATGATGCTTAAATTTCCCCTTGTATAAGAGGTAGTAATTAACCACTTGTTTTTTCAACTCAATCCTTAGTCTTCCTATTGCTAGCATAGCCAAGCTCCATATATTATATCATCTCCTCAATTGGTAACTCTTTTAGGTAGATTTCTACCTTATTATACAAGTTCAGTCCATCAAAGATGGACTTCCACACATTGCCTCTCTGTTGGAGTTGTTGGAGGGTCTTTTTCATCTTCATCCTTGTCAACTAGATCTCTTTCTCATTAACCTCTTTAAGGAGTGAAACTTGGTTCTTGTAATGATTCTTTACTCATTCAAATTTCATGGCCTCATTTTTCTAGGTGGCTACCTTAATGGTAGTTTTCTGAAGAAGCGTGCAAAGTTTCTCCATTAAGAGATTTCTATCTTTCGTTGCTAACTTGCTCAATGGAGGTTCACCTTGGCTAGCTACTCCTATTAATGACAAATGAGTTCAACCATATGGTCTATTTGTTGCTCACATTCCACAAACAATGATTGTCTTTAGTTAAGACCAAGTTTTTCTTGCAAACTTGTTATAGATTGATGAGTGTTGAATACCCCCTACATCCAACAATTTGAATTATGAGCATTCACATGCAACCCAATTGAATTTCATGGATGGAACTAGTTTGGCATCTAGATCATTAAGTATTAATCACAATGTGCTATCTTCCCACTTGGACTAGTGGCAACTTTGTCACATATGGTTTAGTCCAAAGTGAGACATATGATGGTTGATGTTGTTTAAGCTTTATGCTACTCTTAATGATAATAGAGAAATCAATCAATTAATCTAATTAACAATAGAAACATAAAGTCTAAACTAGCATATGGATGATGAGTGTTTGTTCCTAGCTTGTTGTACATGTCTTGAACGCATGTATCCACTACTAGGATTACTAATCATTATGCTACTAGGTGAACCAAGTAATAATGTTGTTGGGATTACCAAGAAAATATGTGTTTATGTTCGAAACTAGTTGCATTCATTCTATTGATTGATTAATGTGCATGGAAATGTAAATATTAACTGCATACATGAGTTTGAAGTGCATTAAAGTAAATTTAATCTAAGTCAAAGTGCTACAATGAATAGGAATCAATCTCAATCTTATTGTCATTCATGAAATGTGTCTAAGTACATTGCCACTCGAATAAGACATACAACTAACTCAAATCCACAATACGAGTACTCACTGACTATTCCCCAAGACTATGAAATAAAACTACAAAGGTTTGACTATTCTATTGATAAAAAATTCAAATATGCTATTGGAGCACACATATTTATAGGTGAAGGCAGACATTGCATCGATGCATCATCCCATGCATTGATAGGTATGCATCAACACATCATCCCATGCGTTGATGGATACATGTTAACGTAGCTACAACATCATAGATGCAATGTAGCATCAATAGGGATGCTATAACATAGGTGTGATGTAGCATCTATGACATCGAATATACAGTATCTTAGCTAACTGATGCTTCTTCATAGGTCCTTATCGATGTTGAAGGTCATGACCTCTGATAAGAACACATCAAAAACCATTATTTCCTTTACATTCTTAACCTCTCATAATCTATGTTGAAGCTATTAAAAAGATTCATCCCTAGTGAGATATAATATGAGAATAGTGGGGTGAGAGACATAGGCTCACAACTTTGCAACCTCAATAGCTAACCATTGGTTCTTAGTGGCAGCTACCTCAGTTGGGCATTGGCACTAAGGAGTTTACCCTTCATCTCAAACAACTCTCACTGGGTAGTAGTGATTTCATCTAGAGGATCAAAGATCTTCAAAATTTATTACTCAACTCCCACCAATCATTCCAATACTTCTTCTTGTTGGGCAGTGCTTAGCCGTCCACTCCTTGCTCCTGCGGATGTTTGGATATCCACCATTGTAGCAATGTTTGACGTGGTTTTCATAAGAGCATTTAGGGCTTCAGCTATCCTATTGATGATCAACTCTACCATTATCTCCTATCCTTAGTGCTACATGACCAAAACAATCATCCCCTCACCTTCCTTTAGTTAAATCAATAAAGTTGTAGCATTCCTTGAAATCTTAGGAATGTTTGTTCAGGGATGGACACTGTAACTTCTCAAGCACTTAGATTTGTTCTTGCAGGTCCTAGTCCCTTTGTGCTGAGAATAGTGAGACGGTTTCTTGATCCAGCCAATTAATGATCCTTATGATCTCATTAAGATGGCTTAGCACTAGATAGTAAACTAATGGTTTCCCATCTCTTTTTGAGCATTATTGTTGCTATAGCTACTATTCACAGATTTTCTAGAGCCTTTTTGTAGTTGCAAGCACTCCTAGTATGGTTGTTTCTATAGGAGATGATGGTGGTGGTAGCCTGCCCTTTTCTTGCAACTTAGCTAGTGTCTTATCCTTCATCATCTCCTATCATGATGTAATAGAAGCATGATAAACTACATCATTAGCTTGGTGTGTTATGCCTTCCCTATTGTAGAGTTTTCTAATTAGGCATGAAAAGGGGAGCATCTTCCTTCCCTTCTTATTTTTTTGAAACACTTATCTATGTTTAGAAAAATTAGCTAGGGAAGGTTAACAAGAAATTTTCTTCTTAGAGTAGCACATGCATGAGCAAAGAATGTAATGATTTTACTTGGCCTCACCATTGGATTCAAGTGGTAGGTAACAATCTTGAAGTATGCTTACTCTACCTTGGTAAGTACATTTTACTCCTTATGATTCACTTCATAACAACACTGGACCCATTTATTTTTTCCTTTGAGGTCTATTTGGATCAAAATCCCTTCCAATTTTTCCTTGGTGTTAAGAAAACTAAGGATCTTCATGATGGCCTCAACAAAGTAGAAGACTATGATATGTTTAATCTTTACAAATGTGTCCCCTTATAAATTTTTCCAAAAGAGATAAGTCTCCCCCATATACCATTTCCCACTAGTGGAGAGAATGGGCCACATGGGAGACCCTTGCAATTGGATGTGGACATCTTTAGGTGCCAACTCCAAGAAGGTTCCAAAGTTCAATTCTTAGAGAATGGAACCCTAAACTTCCTTGGACCTTATGTTAGCCAGGTAGGCCTTCATGAGGGTGAATTTGAGATTAGGCCTTAGCCTAAGAGCTTCATCCTACCTAGATTGATTGGTCTCTGCGGTGGGAATCTATTGGATAGATTCCACTTTGGGCTCCTCTTAAAGAGGTTCCATTGCATGTGTTGCTTTAGCTGCTTGTTCTTGGGGCTGTTGTGGTTATTATTGTTGGCCCCTTCCTTCTCATGGCTACTTCTCCCTATGTTGGGAAGGCCCTCCTACTTGCTATCCTCTCTTTGGTGCCATCTACGATCATAAACATAACCCAAGATTATCTTTTTATTTTATAACCCTTAGTTCTTTTTGATATCTTTCTTGTTACATCAAGTTATAGTTAGCCTTTTTTGTGATCTTGGTAAGGAATATCATTTTAATTATTAGCTACCAGAGTTTGTTTATTAAGTTTAACCTACTTGGGATAAGTAATTTAATATTATTTTAATGGTTAAACCTTAGGGAGCTAGAAAAATTTTGAAAATTTTTCTAGAAGAAACTAAAGGTTCATGATCCACACAATGTAAAGCTTACCTTTGATAACTAGAGGATCAAAGAACCAAATGAATTAGGTGAGTAGTGTAAGAGTTATGATGCTTGAAAGGTCACTTGGGCTCTTAAAAATGTAAAAACTCCTCTAGTGTTTGGAAGCAAATGATGGAAAATTGACTAAGTGTTATAGCTATTTATAAACTTTTTATGTTGTGTCAATAGGGATGCATCAACGGAGGTATGTTGACATGGCTATTCAAGATAAAATTTTACACTATAAAATCAAGGAATATTGGAAGAGTTTAGAAAGGAAACAAGAGCCTAAGGAAAGCCAAAAAAGCATAGAATGATGGCAAAAACATGAAAGAGGGTTTCAAGTTCATTGGGAGAGGAGTTCGATTAGATTTTGATGAGTAATTAATGCCAAAGGAAAGAAAAACTAGATGTTCAAAAGATGAAGTAATAAGAAGGATTACAAAAATGATATAAAGATAGGAAGTTTAACTTGAAAAGAACAAGGGGTATACAAGTGGGTTCTTCAAAAAGTAGGCCCATGCCATTAATGCCCTTGTATGTTCTCATCCCAAGGAGTCTGTAGGCATTGAGGATGATTAATGATATTAGAAAGTTATGAGACATTATAGAAGGATTATGTCATATCAAAATAGACACATCAATTAACCATGATAGGAGGTAGTGAGGTGATTGATGATAAGGTTAGAATAATGGAAGAGAGAGAGTATGGTAAGATATTCTTTGATTCAAGTCAAATGAAGTCCTTATGAAACTACTGATTAAGATGATATGATACCATCCCTTCCTTAGGTAGGACTGAGCCCATCCACATTTAGTGACTTTGCATTACCATATGTTAATCCTTCTACAATCTAGAATTCATGAAAAACTCCAAAAGATAACCATCACTTTAAGAAAAGAAGAAAAGAAAAGTAGGAAGATAGGAAGCACCTTAGTTAAAGCGGTACCTTCAGGCATGTGTAACACATATTTCTAGCCCCATAATGAGTGCTTGTAGCCCACTATTGTGTCTATGGGATGTGCTTTTAATTCCCATTTTTTATCATGGAAACCACACCATGCAAAGACATACTTTCTATTATATTCGATGGCAAGAGTGGTCAGAGACTAATGGAGGAAGTCATAAAATTTTAGAGAGAAGTTGGGAACAAAAGATAACAAATTTCCTTGAAGTCATATCCTTGTCCATTTCCACTTGGTCTATTTTGAATTTTTCAAGTAACAAGATCATTAATCCTTTTTAAGTTTTAATTATGAAAGGACCTCATGAGTCCAAGATGAAGATCCTCATAGAGTTGGGTGGAATGGGTGGATGTTGTGGGCTCACTACCTAATACCAACAAAAAATTAATAATCCGTTAACTAAGGACATAATTCCAAGATGAAATTTGGTCATTTAATGATCAATCAAAACATTAAATATTGTATTAATAAACTTCCAAGAGTAGTAGTAGCTATGGAAAAAACTCAATATTCCTAATGAATGAAACAACATGAAAGAAAAAAACACATCAGAAAATATAAACAAGGTCGAATATATAAAAGAAGCTATAAAATATTCAAGAAAATTGAAAACATAAAAAAATAGTTTAAACCAAAAAGCTGAAAATTTGGATAGCCATCACAAAATGTTAACATGGATCGTCATCTTCTCCACAACTATGTTGAAAGAAGGAGGTTCAAAAATAGAACATGCCTATCTATCCATTAAGGTGTTCATATCACTAGTTATCCTTACTTTTAGGAAAGGTTTCACTTGTTGGGAGTTGACTAACAATCGTTTGTGTGGGCTTGAAGAGTCGTGAATTACCGTGGTCCTAGAATGAAAAGTTGTATGGATGAGATAATTTTCCTTCCATAGCATTTGAAAGTTTGTCCATCGTAGTATGTGCATGGTTTTCCAATAAAAAACCTTATCTCCTGCTTAGAATTTAACTTTCCTATGCATAAGTCATGGCATTATTTAGCATGTGTCTTGTGCACTTCATTCATGGATAGGGCTACTTGTCAATTTTCATCTAAAATAGTTAATGTCATCAAATGTTCCTTTTGTGCTAGGCTCAAATTGAGATCAAGTTCACAAGGCATTGAAAGTGTATGAACCTCTACTTGGATTGGAAGGGTTAATTTTTTGTACACTAACTCATAGAGAGAATACCCAATAGGAAGTTTCCAAGTAGATCGATAGACCCATAGAGCATCATTGAGCTTTGTGCTCTAGTCATTCCTATATTTACTAATGGTACATGTTAGAATTCCAGTTATTTCCCTATTTGTAACTTCAGCTTTACCATTAGCTTGTGGGTAATATGGATTTGTTAATTTATGTTCTACCCCTAAGTTTTGCATTAGTTTTTGAATGGTAGCACTTGTGAAATGAATTTCATTGTTAGGCATAAGTTCCCTTGGCATGCCAAAATTGTTTACCACACTTTGCTAAATAAATTATGCTACCATAGAAGATGAACAATAGGTGACCTTTAGCTTCAACTCACTTAGTGTAGTAGTCAATAGCTACGATGATGTATGCCTTTCCATTGGACATGGGGTTGATGGGATCCATGAAGGTAATGCCCCAAAGATTGAAAGGCACTAATGGTTGAATCCATTATTGGGACCTTTTCATCCATATAGTTACTCCTTCATTTCGTTAACAACACTTGCATGAATGAGAGAAATGGTGGGCATCCTTGAAAATTATTGGCCAATAGTATCCTACCATGAGGATTTTTATGGCCATCCTCCTTCCTACGTAATGGCCTTTATACGGACCCTCATGAGCATCCTATAGGATCTACAATTAATGAGCATTAGACATGCACCATCGCATCAAGCCATCAACATAATCCTTGTAAAGGTTGTCCTTGATTTCCATGTAATTCTTAGCTTGGTGAAGAAATTGTTATTTCTTCCTATTATCCCCTTCTTGAGACATATCTTGAGTAAATAGGTAAATGAGGAATTCCTTGTACCAATTAAGATCTTCAAGACTTTGTGCTTCAATAGCTTTTGCGAAGAGGAGTTTGATGAGTCATGTTCTGATAGGGCTTTAATATCAGAGTTGTGTTATCAAGTATTCGATATTGAGGCACAACCTCCGATGTTAGGGATTCGATATCATCTCATCCATGCTAGCCTATAAATACAACACTTGGATGCACGGTTTACATATAGATTTTAGATATAGACATAGAGAAGTTTTGTTAGTTTGTTTTCAGTGCATGCTCATAGTGTGATGTTAAGTGATTGTACAGTATCCTTATTTGAGTGTGACATACTTGGACATGTTACATGTTTAGCAATAAAGATCAAGATTATTTTCATCATTGCAATGTCCACTTAGCTTTATTATTATTAACTACTTAAATTCTTACTATGGGATCAAGCTCCACTATGGGATTGAAATAAAAATAAAAATCAAGACCAAGGGAAAAATCAAAGACATCAAAATGATCATAGACAAAATCATTAGAATCAAAAAAATAGAAATTAAAATTTTTACCATGACATGTTTGATGATAGTGAACCCTTGTTGGTCACTAAGAGAATGATGTAGATCATAGAGGTAATTAAAATACCCCATAGGCATCGTAAGGAAATTTGCATCAAAAGGCTTGATATGAACAACATCCCTAAATTTGTAGAAGGCTATAATTCTGATCCACAACATCATTTACAAGCCTTCCATGATCCCTACATCTTACAAAACATTGAAAGTGGGTGGAAAAATATTAAGCTCTTCCCTAGGATACTAGTAGACAAAGTTGAAGTGTGGTATAGATTGTTGAAACCAAATTCAATCCATTGATGGTCCACAATGCTAAAACGCTTCAACAAAAAATACCAAACCTATGCGAGGGTGTCCAACCTAAGAAAATAAATCCAAGGATGAAAACAAGAACAACATGAACCCTTGGATATGGGCCTAGATAGATACTATTCTCTACTATATAGAAGTCCAAGTCATAGTTTTTCTCAAGAAGAGTAAATTTTCCACATCATAGATGGGCTCCATAGTTAAATGAGAGAGACCCTTGGGAGATATGCTCAAGGTCGATTATATGAACTAGGAACCCATCAAGTCCAAAGGTTAATTAAGTGAGTGGAAAAAGAAGAAGGAAAGCTATGTAAACAAGAGAATGTTGAGAAACGTCACTGGGACCTAACTCTTTAAAAGAAGAGGGTCCATATCTATGATAAGGAAAAAGAGGTAGCTCTCAATGAGCTGATTTCACAACAAACCTTGTCAATACATAAGTCTATCGATGAGCTTGAAGCAAGGTTAGATAAGATGTCAGAATGGATAAATGAGAAAGTTACAACTTGTGTAGAAATCGTATAGGAGAAAGTAATACAAAATGAATAAAGTGATCATAACAAAAGGAGGAAAAAGAACCAAGAAATACCTAGGAACACTTATTAGTAAAAAGGGGAAATGACTATAGAAGAAGATGCTATAGACTTAACCACCAAAGCAGATGATGAATGTGACATTTGCCTATATGACCATCCAAAGGGTTATTTCCAAATCATGTTACATCTACATGAGTATTGGGCTTTTATATTGAATCCCAAGTTTATACAAAAGAAAATGCTTAGGAACTTAGCTTTTCCACAAGGTAATTATAAACAGTCCAACAAGCTATCGCACTATCCTAGTGGGACTTCTTACCAACCTCAACACTATCATCCAATGTAGGAGCAGAACCCATAGTCATAGGGGAGGCCATCATTAAACCAATGCTACCCCTATTATCAACTAGATCCATCTAGATACTATGTTCAATAGCCTATTTCCCTAGCTTGTTCTACTTCCTCTACCTCAAATCACTACTACCACTCTCCCAAATATCATCAACCCACAACATCTTTTATGAGGTCACCACCTCTCACCTCTCACCCTCCATCATATCTTCAATATTCTCATACTCCCCTCCATCACATGTCATATCCAGCAACATAGGAAGGTTCAACAACACAACATCAATGAAAGAATGCCACTTGTGCTGTGAACATGCACAGAAATGATAATGCCAGCAGATCCCCATCACAATCTTGGAAACACCATTTCTTTAGGATGGTTTCCACATGTAAGAACAACACTCGTGGACCTACTAACTCATCCAAACTAGCACAATGCTAATCAAGTGCATCACCCTTCCTTTCACAACCAATGTCCTTCAATCCTATGTAAAGGCCAACATCCATCGTTACTCCAACACCTAACAAAAATGATGAATCTAGTACTATGGAGAGATAGAAGAATCCATGCATCACTAATCATGATAAAGGGTGTAGTCATGGGCTAGATGTCCACAAAGTTAACAAAAATCCTGATTTGACCCATTGTACACTTCAAAATGAAGTGTATGAGAAACAACTGATTTACGTAGCTGCCACTAAACTAGAAGACACCTAGTGGCTTGAAAATGAAAGTTTAAAACTATTTCAAAAATGCATGGAACCTGCCTACCCACATATTAATTCTTGTCATGGTCAAAAAGCTTAGTCATGGGGGAGATGCCCCATCCTAAAATCAAGAATTAATAAGTGTTTTCCATCTTTTTGTTTTATAATTTTTATCATTTTCTCATTTTTTGATATCAATTTTTCTTATCTTTTTCAATTATATTTTTCCAGACTTTATTTTCATTTCCTTTATCAATAATCTCATTTATGAATAACATGACATCATGTAGTCTGTTGAGGTGAGGTTTTCTCTATGTTGTCAAAGTCATGAGGGATTGATTATTTGGACAGTGAGGCCACATCATCCATCCATCCGTCCCATTAATAAGAGGTTCTTACCATGGTCATAATGATATTATTTTCCATTATTAATCTAAGAATAAACTTGTAATCATTATGCCTAAATGGAAAAACTAAGAACTTTGAGCTCTACATGAAACCTTCCCACCAATCACAAAGCTTCATTTTCCATGCTAAATGGTCCCATGAAATGCAATTTTAAGACCCCCAATATTTGGTGGAAGTCAATATCAACTACCTAATGTTGTGTACCTAATATCAAGTCCACAAAAACCTATAAATAGGACCCTCATGATGCCGGAAAATTCATTCTCATAAATTGTTGCCAGGGAAGTTTTTGCATTTTTCTCTCTTGACCAAGAGCTCTGAGAATCTAACTTCCATATGCAATATCTTGATCCATACCCCTTCAATTTCCTTGGTTTTTGAACCTATTTGATCCCAGAGTGTTCAATTTCATTGAGAAGGGGTGCTTGTGTGGAAAATTTGTGCTAATTTTTCAAAATTTACTATCACTTGAAAGGCATTATAAGGGTAAGAATGTCAAAAAACTTAAGTGTTTTAATGAAAAATTAGTTGTATGTATGCTAGAACCTTTAATTATCTCACTTAAGGAATCATAATTGTCATTATAAGCCATACAAGAGGGAAAAGAAGTCAATTGCAAAGGGTCATAAAAGAAGGTAACGCTTTTTGGGCATTCTTCTTGAAATTTTTCTAACTTTGAAATCACATGAACTAAGAACTTAATGGAGCTAAGGACATGAGTAAGAGATAAATCTATTGATGATAAATGAAAAACATCCTAGTAACCCATTATCCTTGATTGATTGCAGATGGCCTAAAAAAAAGAGGACAAGAAGGACCTTTGCAGGGTGTAAGAAAACACCTAAGAGGTGGTAGAGGTCAACTAGGAGAACAAGGCCCACTAGCCCAACATGATGAATAAGAGGCCCGATCATTTAGCATTTATCAAGAGGTCCTTGTTATAGGGTAGTTGGTCCAAGTAGAGGATACAAGACCATAGGCTCAAGCACAAATACAACACCTCACATTGTTCCAAGAATGGCTCCAAGCCATCCAGGAGCAATCCATGTTGACCATGATCATTGTGGAAATGAACTTCAGGCCATTCATGGAATTTGTCCCTAAGGTGATCAAAACTTAGCTTCAGGCATCGCCTTTATGACACATTCTTTCTGAAAGTGGTGAATGGTACCTTAATGAGATGTACCAATTTTGGTGCAATAAAGAGGAGGGTACCATCATTAACATTGGTGAAATTTATATTTATTTCTTAGTCAAGGCCATTGCAGAGGCTCTGAACATACCCAATGTGGGGGCCAAGGTAGCACACATGTCCACAAGGTCTGACATAGAAACAAGGAAGCTATGGCTGAAATGGGCATATAACAAGGAAGATAAAAGATACAATGAGTTGGATCTCAAAGAGAAAATTTATTTCAAAATTGGCACATGCCATCTCTTCCCCACTAAAGGGCTAAACAGGATATCAACCTACGCAGCCAAAGGAAGTGCAATCTCGATGGGAAAATACAATGCCAACCTTGCCCAATTATACTTCATAGAAATTCAATGGTAGTTCAAGGAAAAAAAGGTAGGGAAGTTGACACTTTCATTCCCTTGCCTAATTAGGAAGCTGTGCAAGAAAGCTAGAATCTTGGGTTATACCAATGATGTTTCCAAGATGGCCCAAAATGCTTCATTCTCTGAGTTGCTCAAACCAGCAACACCAAGAAAAGACCTTGGTGAAGAGCAAGAATACGAACAAGAATAGGAACTAGAGAAGGATCCAAAATAGGAACCTAAGCAATGACAAGAGCCACAAGTTTCACTACCACTATTGTAAGATTATGGACCCACAATGAGCCATTTGTAGCAAATTGCTAAAATTCTCAGCTAGGAAAGCAGAGATGAAACCAACCTCTTCCAAGACATTGATGTTGTCGTTCAGCCCATAGTTTCTGTTGATCCATCAAGGGGACAGATCTCTTTGCAATCAAGGGGAGAAGCCCAATGGTCATAATAGATCTCTAGGAATGCCACATCTTTTTAAGTGATGCTTGAAACTAGAGAAGGTGCCACAATTGTGGTCATGTAGCATCAAGATGTGGTAGGCACAACAAAAGTTATAACAAACCACATTAAAGAATCCTTTAATGTGCCTATTGTGTCCCTAGTGAATTTAATTAGAACCGGAGATGCACAGATGGTAGCCAGAACTTTAATGACTCCTATGGTCATGAGGATGTACTTGATAAATTACTGCAAACTGGGCAAGCCATGAAAATGCTCTTCGACATTCCTAGTGATGTTACTACAGTTCAATACAACCTCATAGCCACTGATGGAACGCAATATCGCATGGGCCACGATATCGCGTAGTCCCCTACGATATCATGTACGCAATATCGCGGTGCACTGTCATATCTATAAATAAAAGGTGGCTCTTCCTTATTTTTCATCCTAGGCTTAGACTGTAGTGAAATTCTGGCAGATTAATCACTCCAGAGATAGAATCTTTTCCATGTGCCTGCAGTAGGAGTCCTAAAGTAAATGGATCTTTATTCGAGCAGACATTGTACCTGAACACAAGTTTGTGTATGGCAATAAAGACGAGCTTCTTGGATAAACCTTGAAGTGCATGGAATAGGCTAATTAGGATTTTATTTACTATTATTTATTATTTATTATTTAAATGCTTTCTTAGTTATTAAATCTTTCTCAACCCTTCTCTCCTAGTTAAGTGCCTCAGTATGCCGCTTCGAGCACGTGTGTTACGCGTGGTGATCCCAGCAATGACTAGCATTTGGTAACCACAGTTGCATTGGTTTAGGGTGTGTATGGTAAGTGGGAACGGATGTTGACACTAGGTTAAATTAGACTTAGTTCGTTAGTTAAAGTTAGTGATTAGTTTCTCAACCCTTCACCTTTCAGCATAGGAGATAAAACATAAAAAGACATAAAAATCATATACCTCAGACTTACTTAACCATACACCGTGACAACTACAAGTAAGTCTNAACCATACAAGGAACAATCGGCAATCAAAAGCACATAACCTAAATTTGCCAGTGCCTCAACAATATAGGGTAGTATATACTCATCTCGATGAGTATATACCTAACTTTACTTTTATCCTCCATCAAGATGAACAAATGCAATGGATAGACTTGCAAGGTAACATCATGTTACCTCCAGATCGTGTAGTCCCTAACATGCTTCTCCATGCTCTGGCATAGATAAGCATGATAGAATTATATGCTAAATACGTTGTCATAGATTTTGACACAAGGGATTACCATCCCACAGTAGCACAACATATGAGGGACTCAAGGCAGGAGAGCCAACATACACTATTGAAGGGCAAAGAGGTCCCACACGTCCTAAGTGAAATCGGAGATGGTGAACCACTTATAATGGGTTCTCTATGGAATGATGTTCCCCCTCCTAACGATAGTGAGGAGGTGGGGTATCAGAACCTATGATCCATGATACAAAACCTTGGTTCTGATCCCCGTGAATGCTAACTATTCACTAAGGGAACAACAACACATGCCAAGGATGGGCACTTAGATCGTCATCATGATCGGGGCCAAAGCCACAAAAGAGAAGGTAGGAAACATCGTCATGGCGATGGTTCTCCTTCTTCTTCCACTTCTTCACATCATTCATCCTCTTCTTCCACATTTGGGCACAGCCATCAAGAGCATAATGGTGAGGATAGAGGTAGACAAAATGAGAGACCTCGACGAGAGAGTCAAGAGAGAGGACAAGGGCATGAATGAAGGAAAATTAGGAAAAAATGTAGACATCACAGGCATCATGAAAGAGATGATCATGACGAGCCCCTACTTGCAACCTGGAGTATGCTGGATATAACGGAGGCAGTGAGAATACTAACAAGGCATCAAAGAGATAGTCGGATCGAGCGTTTAGAAATGAACAACATCCCATGCTTTGAAGGGGGATACAATACGGATTTGCAAAATCATTTACAGGCATTCCATGATGCTTGCACCTTGGAAAACATAGAGAACAAGTGGTAGAAACTCAAGTTGTTTCCTAGGACACTCATCAAGGAAGCAGAGAGTTGGTACCGGTCCTTAGAACTGGAAACCATTAGGAGGTGGAGTACGATGTTAGAACTCTTCAATGATAAATATCAAACGTACTCCAGAGTGTCTAATTTGCATAAGAAGATCTAAGGATGGAAGCAAGGTCATCATAAACCCTTGGATGCTGCCATGGGCTGATACTATGCATTGTTAAATTGTTTCCTAGGCCATGGTTATGCACAATGGGACCAACTTTGCCACTTCGTAGATGGGCTAAGGTATGAAACTAGGAGAACCCTTGGGACTTATGCCCAAGGGAGACTATCAAAACTTAGATCCCATGAGATTCAATGATTTTTGGAACAAGTAGCGATAGAAGAAGGTGAGCTACGAAAAAGAGAAAGCATGGAAGAATATAACCGTGATCCCTCTCTTCAAAAGAAGGGAGTGAGATTATGCGATGAAGAGGATGAGTCACCACTTGAAAAGTTGGTGAATATAAAAATCTTGTCGATTCAAAAGCTAACAACAAAAGTATTAGCTAAGGTAGATGAAGTATCAAGCCCCTTAGATAGTAAAATTGAAACTGTCCTAAAGATTGTAAAGGAGTCTAAGGAGGAAAAAAGTAGTGACAAGAACCAGACAAAGCAGAGAGATTCAGGCCCTGCACATAACAAAAAAAATTACTATCTCTGATGAGGTTGTGGATTTTGACACAGACAATGATGGTGGATGTGAGATCTGCCAATATGACCATCCTAAGGGATGTTGTCCAATCATCTCACATCTATAAGAGTCTGGGGTGTATGCACTCAACCTAAGACTTAACCAATGGCAGACACCCCGAAGGTTACCTTATCCTCAAGGTAACCCGAGATAGTTCCACCAATCGTTAATGTACTATCCAAGCAGAACTCCACCACAATCCATCGAACAACATCAGCAGTGGCAATATCCACAGTCATGGGGGATGCCACCACCGAAGCAAAAATACCCTTACCGACAGCCAGATCCATATGGATATTATGTGTAGCAGTAGATTTCTCCAAGTGACTCCATGGGTCACACAACTCCCCAACGTCACTAGCAAGTTTGGGAGTACTCTAGGAGGACTCCTTCTCCTCCGGGAGATGCTCCATACCCATACCATCCTTCAAATCCATCCACCTCTCTCACACCAGTAGTTCCCATAACACCTCCTGCTTCAACAATGCAAAGGAAACTCCCCACTCAACCGTAGCAACGTAACGCTATGAGAGCCATAAACATTTAACCTACTGCTAGTTCTAAAAACTATAAAAAGAGAAGACCTTTCTTTAGAATCAAAAGCCCAGACAAGCTCTCATAACAACAAGTGGTTTAGTCTATGATTACTCCTCCAACATACAAGGCTTCGGAGCTCCCTTCAAACCAAAATTAGATCTCAAAGCATACGGTTATGTTAACGCATACCATAACCGACTGGATCAAGGTAGGCCACCTTTCTAGGAAACTATTTAACCCTAGGAGTCCCCTAATTTATCTACAAGGCACCAGGAACAAACCACATAAAGCTCTTCTTGACTCAGGTTCTAGAGTCAATTTAATATCATGAGAAATGTATCAAGCCTGGAACCTGCCCCAACTCAAGAAGAGCAACATTCAACTTGAGCTAGCAGACCAATCCATCATCATTCCCTTGGGATTGGTGGAGGACATCATCACCACCATGGGTGGTTGGTCATACCCAGCTGATTTCCTAGTGATCCAAATAAACAACAATGAAGGGGACTTCCCAATTATAATGGGAAGGGCATGGCTAAGCACAATAGATGCATTTTTTAGGATCCGCAATCTTTCCTTGGAGATATCTAAGGTAAACATTTATAGAGAAATTTCCGTGCATCACATACAGTGACTCAAAGGGTGATGACATGGAGAAATTTTTAGCATCTCTTCCATGTAATCGGTGTGCCCAAGGAACACAAATTCAAAGGTGCCTGTATGTAGCAACTACACAAGTAGTGGACACCTCGTGGTTGACAGCTACTAGAAAGAGTAACCCAATATGCACAGAACGAATTGAGGGAACAACTCATGCCAACAACAAAGGCATAGATACATTGGAGTATGAGTGTCGCCAACTTCGACCCCTTAACCTAAGAACATCAATGGGGAGAAGTTGGGCACTTTTACTAAATTCAAATAGATGTTCATTATTTCGGATCTCTCCCTTGCAATTCAGTCATGGAGGAGATGGCCACCTATGCTAATCATTGGAGACCCTCAGTTCTTTTTAATTTTTGTTTTACACATTTTTGTTTTACACATTCTTGTCTTACGTGTTTTTATTTTACAGATTTTTGTTTTACACATTTTTGTTTTACAAATTTCTTTAACTTTTCTTATTTTTGTTTTACAACATCATTACACTTTTTCATTTTTTGTGTGTATGTGTGCGTGTGTTACCCACGTTGTATGTTTGTCACCCAATAAGTGTTCTTCCTGATGGTATGAACTATTTTTCACTGATTGCTAATGTTTGGTTTTTACCTTTAAGTCATGATGTTGATACTAAGGTATGCTCTTTTGATATGGTAGGCAATGAGTCCACTTCATCCATTCATCCACAAGTTCAATGGTCTCTCTTGGCTTGGAAATGTACGGTCCCTTTCTTAATAAGAACTCTAACGAATCGGTGATTGGGTATTTCTCAAACTAAGGAAGGACTTAAGGATTGTAAAGGGTGTGAATTCAAGGGAACTTGGTGCATTTGTGTTTGCCATTCTCTTGGGTGCTTGGATGTTTTCTTCTTGAGTTTTCTTTCCGCTTTGACGTTACCCAATTATCGGAAGCTGAGAAAATAAAAATAACAAGTCTTTGCATGGTGTGGTTCTCACGCATAAAAACACAAAACAAAAAAAGAGAGAGAGAAAAAAAAGGTGAGAATTCAAAGCACACCCTTTAGACAAAATAATCCCTTGGGCTACAAGCACTGGTTATGGAACTCAAAAATAAAAATTTTCCCTCTAACTAAGGCTCTCCTCGTTTCCCATTCTCTCCTCATTTGTTTCATTGGAATGGTGGTGGCTTTTGGGGTAGGCATTCTCGTTATTCAAGGAGATGGATTAGCCGAATGCATTGATGCGAAGTCATTGGGTGTGGTTGGTTTGAGGCTGGAGCTAGAATGAGATTTGCCAAGTCACATTAATCATGTAACACACAAGGGGTTGTACACCACCTTATTCTTGGGATTCCATTCCATTCTCTTCTCTCCATCCTTCTCTCCATTATTCATCTCATTGCCGGTTGTATCATTAGTGTATATTTTGGTTAATGCGTTGTTTTCTTTCTGGTAAATTCTTGTGGTTAAGACTTTAACTCTTATTTTGAATGACATTCCCAGAGCCTACGGACTCTTTGAATGTGGGCTTGTTAGGGCATTAAGGGCATGAGCCTACTTTGGGGAGGACCCACTGACATTCCTATTTGGGGCACTAGTTAAATTCTTTCCACTAACATTTATGCAATCTATTTTATTTTTTTCATTTCCATCCTAACATCCATTTCATCGATGTCATAGTTATCCCTTTTTATCTATCTTTCTTATTCCGTTTCTTTCTCCATTCTAACGCTACCGGAGGTTCATGATTAGTCATGGGGTTACAGGACCCACTTTTTTTTCAATTTTCTCCTAGCCCCTACACCTTCAGTAGTCATCAATATTATATCTCCAGACCCACAATCAGCCATACCACAACTCAGCCAATGGAACTTTTCACCAAAGCAAGGTATCAACTGCATTGAAATTCATTTATCCTTGCTAATATAAGACTGTGTTGTGTGTGCAGATGGAAACCATACAAAAACAGATTGGATTTGGAGGGAACCCTTAGAATGGAGCAGTGCAGAAGCAGCTATGGAAGGAGCAAGATCGATGGTGCGCTACGAATGGACAATGAAAGGCGCAATCTTGACATTGGTAGCAGCAACACTTCTTTCTCTCTCTCTCTTTCTCAGCTGCCAAATGAGGCCTCATGTCAATGTAATAAGGTGTTCACCCTTGTTGTCATGAACACCAATTTTGTTGTCTCTTGTAATGATGATTCGTTCACATGTCATCCCATTAGTTCCATTCAGTCAATAATCCCATACCTTCCCAATATTTTTTAAGGAACTCAGGGACAAGTTTTCATTTAGTCATGGGGGTATGATGGGACGTGATATCATGTACGCGATATCGCATCATCCCCTGCGATATCGCGGTGCATCATCATATCTATAAATAAGAGGCAACTGTCCCTTGTTTCCCATGCTAGGCTTAGACCGTAGTGAAACTCTAGTAGATTGATCACTTTAGAGATAGAATATTTTCCATGTGCCTGTAGTAGGAGTCCTAAAGTTAACGGATCTTTATTCGAGCAGACATTGTACCTAAACACAAGTTTGTGTATGGCAATAAAGATGAGCTTCTTGGATAAACCTTGAAGTGCATGGAATAGGCTAATTAGGATTTTATTTACTTTTATTTATTATTTTTTATTTAAATGATTTCTTAGTTATTAAATCTTTCTCAACACTTCTCTCCTAGTTAAGTGCCTCAGTACGACCGCTTCGAGCACGTGCGTTATGCGTGGTGATCCTAGCAACGACTAGCGTTTGGTAACCATAGTTGCATTTGTTCAGGGTGTGTACGGTAAGTGGGAACGAATGATGATGCTAGGTTAAAGTAGACTTAGTTTGTTAGTTAAAGTTAGTGATTAGTTTCTCAACCCTTCACCTTTTAGCACAGGAGATAACACCTAAAAAAACATAAAAATCATATACCTCAGACTTACTTAGCCATACACTGTGACAACTACAAGTAAGTCTAGGAAGACAATGAATAATTAACCTTAAGTGTTCCATAAGGCATGTAGGCACTTAGTCTGCGGAGTTTGATTAGATCGTGCGTGCTACGCTCATAATCATATGGTTGAGTGTAGGGGTATCTCCCCACTCATCAGCCACCAAAGGAAAATTGCTCATGGTAGAGACTAGGGCAAAGCAATCAAAAGTAGAGGTACACCAATTACAACAAGATTTCATTGCCCTGAGGGTCGAAAGAAGGGATCCTTCCTAATTCATTGTATCTGACTAGCTTAAGTAGTTTTGAAGAAAGCAGTTGCGCCAATTAATTAAGTAGAAAAAAAAAACTAAATAGGAAAATGAGAAAGCAATCTAGAATGCCTCAGCCATCGAAGCCTAAGCATATGCTCATGTGAAGGCATTGACTACTGCCTAGGAGAAAAACAAGTAGCTTGTTGCTAACAATGTAAGGTTGACCACCATTAAAAATTAGAAAAACATTTTCAAGGAGAGTATCCACCAATTGAGGGAGCAATTGGTGAGGATCAACTAGGACATAAGTAGATTGGCTAGAGAGAACTGAATTCTCTCAATAGAGTAGATATGCACTATACATCAAAAGTCTACAATTGAGATAAGCACATGGAAAAATGATGTCAAAAAGCATGAGAAGTTGAAAGAGCACTTCTGAGATTAGATTGGCATGTACAAGAAAATCATCGAAAAAGAAATCTAGATGGCAAGGACTTGCATCAGTTCCATGTTAATGCAAAACCCTAACTAGAAACCCATCTTGGATAGTTATGTCCTAGTCGACCAAGTGGAAGTGAAAAATAAGGACCTATAGATTGAGGATTTGAAAGAGTACATGGTGTTAGCTAACCTTTGTTATGCTAACCTTGCCATGTTAACAATAGGTCGGCCCAAAAATGAATTGAAACAATAAGTAACAGCCACTTATGCTTTCTATGAGAAAGAGTTTGTAGATAGGAAAGATGTTCTATAGAAACTCCACATCGAAAACTTGAAACTAGAAAACATTAAGGCTTACTACCATGGGCAAAGAGATGTAGCTTTCGACTTGGCCAAGAAACTAATAGATTATCATAAATTAAGAGAAAAGGCTAAGGCTTTTGAGGAGAAATAGAGGTAGTTTGCAGCATGGTACATGAAAGCCAATCAAATGTTCCCATAGTTGTCGTGTTCATGGGATGTACCAACTTCAATACACATTGGATCATTAGCTTGGATGATGCATGACCTAAGAATGGAGGAGGAGAAGTTACAAGTGCTCTTGAATTATTACAAATTCTAGAAGCTTGATGATAAAGAGAAGTAGCCAATGGAAGAGCCATCATCTCCTGGAACTACATAGCTTCCCCAATTTTGTTCTTTTGTAATGTCATGTTTATTTTATTTTTTAAAAAAACCATTGTAGCATGAAAGAGTCATTTTGTGTGTTTGTTCCCAATAATTTGTAAAGAACTTGTTCCTCATTTTGTATAACTCGAGGACAAGTTTTCATTTAGTTATGGGGATGCCAAGGATTCAATATCATCTCATCTATGCTAGCCTATAAATACAACACTTGGATGCATGGTTTACATATAGATTTTAGATGTAGACATAGAGAGGTTTTGTTAGTTGTTTCTAGTGCATGCATGTAATGTGATGTTAACTGATTGTATGACATCCTTATTTGAGTGTGACGTACTTAGGCACATTACATATTCAATAATCAAGATTGAGATTACTTCCATCATTGCAACATCCACTTAGCTTTATTATTATTAATTACTTAAATGCTTATTGTTTTCTTAGTTAATAATTATCATTTATTGTTCTTCATTGTTTCTGTCATTACACAAAATGAGTACAACTAATTGTGAATGCTTAAGTATAATTACTTGGTAACCTAGTAGTTTTATCATTTGGTACACCTAGTAACAGTACAGTTGATAATCCCAGTGGTAGTTGCACGAGGTCCAAGGCATGCACAAAAGGTTAGGAACAAATACTCATTGCACATAGGCTAGTTTAGACTTTACTTTCCATTGTTAACTAGTTAAATAATTAATTTTATTATTATCATTAGGAGCAGCACAAGGTTGAAACAACATCAAGAATCATATGCCTCACTCTAGAGTAACCCATATGTAACAAAGTTACCACTAGTCCAAGTGGGAAGAAAACAAACTATGATCAAGACATAAGGATCTAGATGCCATAACTAGTCCCATCCATAGAATTTGACTGGATCATGTGTGAAAAATTTTGATTTATATGGTTAAGTGTAGGGGTACTCATCGCTCATCAGAGTTCATTTGGAAATTGATTAGATAAAGGTCCTTTGTCCTCTTCATTGTCCCATCATAACTAAGACAAGTGATCAACAACCACATTCTTAATTTTTTTTCTATCCATCATTATAAGGTCAAACTCTTGTAGAATTAATAGCCACCATATGACACAAGGGCTTACTGTTGATTTATTCATGAGGAACCTAATGGCACTGTGGTCTGTGTACACAAAAATTTAATATCCAAGCACATCATGCCTGAATTTCTCTAAGGAATACACTACCATCATGAGCTCCTTCTCCATGGTGGTGTAGTTTAACTATGCCCGCACAATGCTTCTACTTGTACAGTGGATATAGTAAGGATATTTCTAATCATCCAATTGTATAGGCACAACCCCCAAAGCATAATTGAATACATCCGTCATGATGTGGAATCGTCTAAACCAATCAAGAGCATGTAGAATGGGAGTCTTTACAAGCTTTTACTTTAACTATTGGAATGCTAACTTTCACTCCTTGGTCTAGTTGAATAGTATATCCTTCTTTGTAAGCTCAACTAATGACTTAGCAATTTTTGAGAAGTTCTTGATGAAGCATCGATAATAATCAGTGTCTAAGGAATGACCTTACATATTTCACCATTTTAGGTTGCCTAGTTATTTCTTGGATGACTTGTACTTTTTCTAGGTCCACCTCGATCCTTTTTTCTAAAATTTTATGCCCCAAAACAATGCCTTCTTAGACCATTAGATGGCTTTTCTATTAGTTGAGCTTTAGGTTAGTCTCCATGCATTCTTGAAGTACTTGTTCAAAATAGTCCAAGGCTTACTCAAATGTGGTATCATCGGTGGAGAAGTTGTCCATGAAGACTTCTATCCTACTAGCAATTTTCTATTGAAAGATGCTAAGAACCAAACGTTGGAAGTTAGCAGGAGCATTGCACCAGTCAAAGGATATCTTACTATATGCAAAAGTCTCCCAATGACTTGTGAATGTAATTTTGGCCTGGTCCTCTAGTGCAATTTGAATTTGAGTATAGCCACTATAACCATCCAAAAAGCTATAATAGTAATGTCTTACTATGATATCTAATACTTTGTCAACAAATGACAATAAAAAATGATCCTTAAAAGTTGACATGTTCAATAACTGGTAATCTATGCAGACTTTTCACTTCCCTTCTTTCTTAGGTACAATCATCAGTGGGCTAACCCATCACTATCCATAATTAGATAAATGAAATTAGACTTGAGAAGTTGTTCTACCTCCTCCTTGACAACTTGTTTTAATTTTGGGTTCAACCTTCATTACTGTGCCTCTTTGACTTGATGGAAGAATCTGTATAGATGCGATGCTCACATATCCATGGATCTATCCCAGTGAGTTCATGATATGACCAAGCAAAGGTTGTTGATCATTTGTTCACCACCTTCAATAGCTTCTATTTCTATTCTAGAGAAAGATTGACATTGATGGTTATTAGCTTGGCATTGTTGAGAAAAGCATATTCTAAAGTTGTTGGCAAAGCTTTCAATTCAAGGGGCTCCTGCTTAAAGTGATTAAGGATTTCCAACTCTCCCTAATCCATTTCACTTTATGTGCAGGAGAGTTGGTGATGGAGTTGCTTCATTTAATTCATGTTCTAAATATAGGTGCTCATGGCGCTCTCTAATGGTTCCATGCATATGGTAGATTCAGGTTGATGATATGTTATCAACCACTGGATACCTTCTTGGTTTATGGCTATTGCATACATGCACTTCTAAATTATTGTTGTTTTGACATAGTGATTACATGATAGGATTGATGTACCTTTCACTATCCATATTCTTTGCATGCAATGGTACCCTATGTCATTGTATGCAATGCACAGAATCATTTTCTTCTTTATCTTACCAAATTCATTTTCCTTGAAGATTTTTAAGGAAAGGTCTTGATTCCCCATTTTGGCATCTATAGTACTTAGCCATGCCCTTTCCATAATGATAGGTAAATTCCCTTTCCAATTCTCCATATGAATTACAAGGAAATGTATAGGATAGGAACACCCATAAATGATGGCCATAATGTTGTTCACTACTTCCAGAGGAATGGTGATGGATTAATTTGCCAACTATAGTTTGATATTAATTTTCTTAAGAGGAGGTAGGTTCTAGATCTTATACATTTCTTGGGAGATTAAGTTCATCCTAGAACCTGACTTCAAAAAAGATTTACATAAATCATTCCTTGAAATCTGCAAATAAATGAGGGGACTCCCAAGATCAAATCATTTCCTAAGAAGGTGACCAACCTTTATCTAATCTATGACCACATGGGTCAACTTAACAATATGGAGATTGAAAGTTCTTTGATTTGAATGCAACTTGAGAATAATTTTAGAGGTAGATAAGGTAGGGTTAACAACCATGGGTGTATGAAAGGGTTTTGTAATGCTGTTTGTTCTAAAAAATGATCTCTTATGAGGTTTTTATTCAAAATCACTTAGATTAATATCTGGTTGTATATTTACTGCCCTCATGGCATTTTGCTGCTATGGCTATGATGGAATTTTTCCCTGCATAAGTGAAGTAGGTGGCAATGGTATGATAGTAGATGATGCAAAAGTTGTTAAGGGAAAAAAAGGATGAAAAGGGAAAGGAGACTCCCCCTTGGGAGAAGGTGCTCTGTAATATTCGAAAAGGTAGTAGTGGTGAGACAAGATAATATGGCTGGATGAGTCATGAGTGGATATAGGCTATTGGACATGGTATCCATAAGAATCTGGCTACCTATAAGGATATTACTACCGTGGTGATGGCATCCCCCATGACTATGGGTGTTACCATTGTTGGTATTGCTCTTGAGGTTAAGGAGGTGCTCCACTCAAATAATACATTAACTGGTGGAATTGTTGCATGTAGTTGCCTTGTGGATAAGGCAATTGCTTTGATGCTTGTCATCTTGCTAATTTGGGATTCAAAGCATACACCCCAAATTCTTGTAGATGTGACACAATAGAGAAACATCCCTTGGGATGTTCATAGTGACAAATGTCACATCCTTCACCATCTATTTGAAAATCTACAACCTCTTTGATTGCTGTAGCTTTACCATTTTTCTAATAGAAATCCTTCTCTATATCCTTGTTTTTTCTTTGACCATTGCTCTTGTAGTTTGTTCTTTCCTTTGTAATTTTTAGAGCTATTTGGAACTTCTCATCNGCCACTACTACCTTTTCGAATATTACAGATCACCTTCTCCCAAGGGGGAGTCTCCTTTCCCTTTTCATCCTTTTTTTCCCTTAACAACTTTTGCATCATCTACNTTAGTGCCTTTCCCTTTGAGTCATATAAAGGCATCTCCCTTTTGTAAATGAAGGGATCCTTCTTATACTCCTCTATAATTTTATGCCTTTTTAGCTCCCCTTCTTCTTTAGCCACATGGTCTATTAGTCTTTGAATCTAATGGGCCTACATTTCAAAATGTCTTTCTTGGACATAGACCCCAAGGGTTTCCATAGTCTTATTTCTAAGCCCATATATAATATGATGAAGCTGTTCCCTTTAGGTGTATCCATGGCCTAGGTATCAATACAATAGCAAGTACTACCTACCCAAGGCAACATTCAAGAACTCATGATTTCTCTGCTTCCATCCTTGGATTTGTCTCTACAAGTTAGATACTCTAGAGTATGTTTAGCACTTATCATTGAATATTTCCAACATAGTACTCCATTGGAAAATGGATTTAAGTTCCAAGGACTAGTACCAACTTTTTGCTTCCTTGGTGAGTGTCCTCAGGAATAATTTGAGCTTTTGCCATTCATTCTTTATGTTCTGCAAGGCACAAGAATCATGAAATGCTTGGAGACGATTTTGAGGATCTAAATTATATTATCTCTCAAATTTTGAGATACTGTTCATATTCAACATTTTAATTCTATTATCTTTCTAATTCCTTGTTAGAATTCTTATTGCCTTTGAAATGTTAAGCATGTTTATGGTAGCTAGCAAAGGCTCATCATAGTTATGACAATCACGGTGGCCCCTTTCATGGCCATGATGCCTATGATGAGTTTTGATGTGCTTTCTCTCCCTATGACGCTCTTCTCCCCCTTGTGGTTGCCTTTGTCTGTGGTCTTGATCATCCTATTAGGATCTACATTCATCTCTATTCCACCATTTATCTCCATCCCAATCTTTACTGGCTCTCCTTTTGTCTTGGCTCCTATTTTTTCTATTAGAATTTGATGATGAAGATAAAGAGGATGATGAGTGTAAAGATGGGGAACTAGGGGTACAATGTCTACTAGTGCCTCTCCTTTAGTTTCTACCTTGATCCTTGTGCTTTCCTTTATCTTTCTTCTGATTGTTATCCTTACCCTTAAATGAATGGGAAGGATTTTTATTCTTTAAGGCCCCCTAGTCCTGAGACCCTATCTTCCCATCACCAAGGTTCTCCAAATTTGACTGTAAGCTTTGGTTAAGGGTGTCCTCATCAAAGAAAGGAGGAGAATCTATGTATTAGGATTAGCCAAAAAAGAAATCCTCAGCCTCTTTGTATTATTGGAAAAATAGATGTGTTAAGGTCCTACTCTTAGAGGCCTCATATCGTGCTTCCATGTGCCAATCTTCTTTTTACTAGGCATCGATGGGCTAATTGTTTTTGTAGGTATAGTCTTGGACTTTGCATTTTGAATTAAGTGTAGTAATGCCTAGCCTGATGAGATTGGCCATCAACATGGCAAGAATAGATCGATCAAGAGGCAACATAATGTTGCCTTCCATGTCCTTCTACACATTTGTTCATCTTGATGAAGGATGAAAATGAAACCTGGATTATAAGGATTTGGATAAGAATAGACAACCCTTAATTGTTGGGGTTTCTTTGATATTCTTTGTTGTTGATTAGATTCTCCTATATGTGGTGGAGATTTGTACATATGAGAAGAAGTCATATTAGTGTTAAATAATAAGTATGCCTTAATATTTTTAACAACATATTTATATGAATCACAGTTTACTCCTAATTAGAATACTTAGTTAAGATATATCCCCAGCAACAGTGCCAATGATGAGTAGCATGTATTCCCTACACCCAACCATACGAACCACAAGCGTATACTAGTAATTCGGTCAAATTCCATGCACTTAGTTCCTAAGTCTACCTATAGTCTTAAACTGTGAAGCAAAGGGTTGTATGATCATTGTCTGTCTAGCTCACACTTGAGCTATGGTTAAATGTGAGTTAAGGCACATGATGTGTAATTTGTATAAGTGTTTTTATATATTTTTATCCTAAGGGCTAGGTGAGTAAATGAAGATTTAATAATTAACTATTTAACTACTTAGCTATTCTAGTAACAAACTATCATAACATAAGTAGTTGTTCCCAGTTACCATACACATCCTGAACTTATATTAATACTATTGGGTTACCAAGCGAATATTACTGGGCACACCAAATATCCACTATTGGGATACCAAGTGCAATATGTTATGCTCGTGGTGGTTGTACTTATGTATTTATGATTAAATATCTTCCTAATTAAAACCATGAAAGTAAAGTACATTAAAAGTAGAGTGCAAATAGAAAAGATTAAATTAATCCAAGTGTTGTATTGAATATTAGAAATCTTGTCTTTATTGCCTTTCATGCCAATGCATTCAGGTACATGATGTTTGAATAAAGATCTGTACAATCTCTTTAATTCACACTACGGGCACTTAGAAGAAAAATATTCTAACTTTGGAGAAACTAAATTTCAAGGGCTTCTCTATGCTAATAATATTATCATTATAGCGTTCCCTAAAGTTACATGAATATTTTATTATTTGAGGTAGAGCATAGAACATACCTAGAGTCTAAAAAGGATTAGAATACAAAGAAATGTAGCTTGTTAGTAAGATTTCTTACTTGAATCCTAAAATTCACAAGTATTCATCGAAATGATTTATATTAAGGAATAAAAAGATCTTCTAAAGTAATATTTGATTTGATATTGAATCTTTTATGTAGATACATATAGTCTCTATATGGATGGAATTAGAAATGTTAGAGATATTGTGAATTTTTTTTGAGAATAATTGGAGATAAATTAAAGAGAAAAATGAATGTACATTGACATTATTTCATGCTAGAACCCACAAAGTAAATGAAAAAACCTTTGTCAGAAACTTGCAACTGAAACTCTCCCCATAGGAAAGAAAAGAAAGAAAGACCCAGCAAGACGTTAAGCCAAAATGTAACCAGCAATCGTTGGCACTACCTCGACATTTGCCTCAACACCCCTAAGTTGACTTGCCCTCAACAGAAAAATATCCTTTTTGATCCTTTGCTAGGCTAGTTCCCATAGACCCTTCCTCGACCCTCAATGTTGCTACAAGTGACACATCCAATACTGCCATTTGCTATGGCCTTGTCAACTCTGGCATCACATCTTGGTTTGCAGCCAGTAGTGCACCCGTCTCCACCCTCAGAAGCCCCTGAAGCCTGCATTTCTCCCATTGTTTCCTGTGCATTTCTACCATCTATGCTTACTCCGCAATGTGCCACTTGAACAAGTCCTACATGAGCTACAGGTCCCTCATTCGGTGAGTATACACCTCCCTTTGAATTGCCATCCACATTTCCTCCTAGCAGGATTGCCATGCCACCATTTCCTTTCTCTTCACCTACTCAACCGTGGACTAACATACCTTAGCCATTATGTCAAGTGAGCGCATATCCGGAGACTGCCTCCCTCCATCCAAAACTCCATGCCCCTTAGCCCATGTGTTGTTGTTGGATTCCTGGTCCATTCTTGTCGATCTCTGTTGCACTGCCAACAACCAAGACGCTTGCTCTAGCTATTGGTATCTCTATTGATATACCAGGATTAGTGCCCCCCTCACTTGTATCAGGATTTCTGTCTGCCTTCCCCTCCATAAAGCTGAAATCACCCCTGAATGTCTTCCAGGCTATTTTTGTTTTAGCTAGTCAAGGAAGAAGAGAGGGATGTTCACCCGAATGTGATGCTTGATGCACCAAAGGAACGAACAATGTACTCCCACGAGCCTGTGCATCGACCTTGATTGAACGAAGTACTGATCCACTAAAATCGTGGCATTTTGCCAAACCCTTGTCAATTTTTCCTTGTGAATGTGCCCACTAGCAGTTCATGGGATTGTGCCTCAAAAACATTTGACAGCAAACATGTGGGAATGGATCACTAGAGCTATAAGTTCCCCTTCCACTGGCACACCCAACACCTCCTCTAGTGTCATCTTTTTTATCCTTATTTTTTTGTCCCTGAAATGGGTTTCATCCCCCACCCAGTTTTCAAAGAAACTATTTGTTGGCAACCCCGACTCCCCTTCCATGTGCTAGAGCATGCCCTCCCACCCCATTCTTGCAATCAATGGACAAAGTTTCATGTCTTCCATGAATTTCATGACTGCTAGCTTGTAAGTTGGTCTCCATCCCATGGCTTGACTCACTTTTGCCCACAACAAGAGCCTAGCCTAAACAACTATAGAAGGAGCTAGTAGTGTTTGACCCCTGAAGATAAAATGGTTTCTACATTTCCATGCAGACCATAACATAGCCAATGCTTTGGAGTCACTAAAAATATTTATTGGAAGGCCAATCCTAGCCATTCTTTAGACCTTTCACATGAATTTACATTAATTAGTAAAGTGTTGTAATGTTTTAGCTACCACACTGCAAAGGGGACAAGTAATATTAATGATGATTCCCCATGCCCTTAAAGTTGATTGCATCGGTAAGGCATTATGCCACATGAGCCAATCGAAAGCCTTGACCTTTTTGGGCAGCCCCCCCCCCCCCCCCCCCCCCCCCCCCCCCCCCCCCCCCCCCCCNTGGGCGCAGATACTTGACCGCCTCTGATGGGGGTTTTCCTAGTAGCCCTTTGGCCTCCATTTTTCTCATGTGCTCATAGATATTTTTCCACAAGTGCAAACTCCTAGTGTTAGCCTCCCATCTTTGGTACTTTTGTTGTAGCATTCTCATCCACGGTGCCTATCGCTCGGCTTGCACTAGTAGCTTGTTCACCATGCACTACATGCCATGCCTAACTTCATCAAGAAAGGTCAGCATTGTAATTCCCCTTATCTCTTGTGGACGCATTGTCAATTTCTAATAAACCAAGTGAATTTTCTTTTCCCCATTTCCCCTAGTCTTGATAAATTATTGAATGATTTGGTCAACCTTTTGGATCACTTCGACCAGTGGGACAATCATAGACACTGTGTATCTGGCCATAGCCATCAACACAATTGAGGCCAGCAGCATTTTACCCTTCCAGGATAAGAACTTGTTATTCCAGTATGTTGTCTTTAATCATAGCCTCTCCACCAACCCCACCCATGCATTCTTATGATGCCAATCAAATAATGGCATTCCTAAATAAGAATTGTGTTGCATGCTAGGCAGAATGCCCAACACTTACATGATTCTTGCAGTTACTAGCCCCCTGATATTGGTAAAATGTTTGCAAATATTTGCTTGTTAATAGCGAGACCTAGCTCTAACTTCATCATGTATAAAGCCCTCTTTAATGCCTCCGCCTGTGGCACTGCGGCCTTGAAGAACAAAATAGTATTGTTAGCATAATGGGCGATGAGGCATTGTACTCCAACAATTGTCAAACCTTGCATCCACTGGGTAGTATAGTATGCTTGTAGCAAGTCCATAACGAGAAGAAACAATAGAGGCGAGAGTCGATCCCCCTGCCTTAGCCCTCTCCCAGGGGCCTAAAACCCCCACATCCTATTGTCAATATCTAAAGAGTATTTACTGGAACTCTATATCTGGATACAATGCTGAATGAACTTAGGGCTAAAACCGTTGAGGAGCATGATTTGTTGCAAGGCTGCCCAGCTCATGGTGTTGTAGGCCTTGGTAATATGTAACTTAATACACATGCCTAGGAATCTTGATCTTCACAGCAAGTGCATGATCTCCTGCAACAATAGGAGCTAATCCTACGAGATACTGTGAAATTAAATTGTGGATTCTAAGCTTTTTTTCCTTTCTTTTTGGATAGTTATCGAGTGTTGTGTAAGTGTGATGGGATTCAAACCCATGACCACTTGCATAACATATGGGAGGCTCTATTGCTGAGTTGTTAGATGCTCACTTATGTGTTCCAAGTTCAACTTTCTTTCTATTTAATGCCAAAGGTATGTAATATTTACTTAAACTTATAAGGTCATTTTTATTAATTTAGCTTATGGGAACAAAATTTGCTCATCATGACAATCATGGTTCATTCAAATTCTATAAATATATGGGTCTTGTTCATTTTAATTACTTTAAAATAATAAAAAAAACTAAAGACTTCCAAATTTTTTACTTTTACTTAGCCTTAATTTGCCTATAGTTCTATTTAGAAACAACTCTTATTCGCTCTCAATGCTCTAACTCACATTACCCTTGTTATAATTGCTACTTTCATCTACACTCATACAACTTTTAATCTATTCTATGATCATTTACATGAAATATAAATATGGGAGTCTTGGGAAGTTTAATTACTTTAAAGAATCACAACAATTGAAGTCTTCCAAACTTTTTAGTTAGTTACCATTAATCTACCTACAATTCTCTTCACAAACCACTCATTCATTCTCAATGCTCTAACTCACATTACCCTTGTTATAATTGCTACTTTCATCTACTCTCATACAACTTTTAATCTATTCTATCATCATTCAAATTAAATTACAAACATCCTATATCAACAAATTGGTACTAATGCTCTAGGTGACAAGAATTCAGAATTTGAAGAGGGTCTCTAAAGAGCTACATAAGTGTTCCATGATATTTAATGGGTCCCAAGAGTTCAGCCTATGGGCCAGATTAAAATGATGAGATTTCTTGGGCATAATGATTACTGGGAATATATAGAAAAAGCATTCAATATATTGCAAGCCTTGAAGAAATGAGCCATGTAAAAATTAGAGCATATGAAGTCAAGAAGAAGAAAAACAACCTGACATTGATGATAATAATTAGCAATGTTTACTTGTTATTTCATCTAGACTTCTCCTCCTCAACACAACCAAAGAAGTATGAGACCAATTACAATGTGACTATAAAGATAACTTCGAAAATCAGTAAATCCAAGACTTAATTGACAATTAGGAATTAGAAGAAATGAGCATGTTGAAGACTTTTTTATTTGTAGTTATCATTGCACAAGGAGAAAGGAGGATAGAAAAATATGGTTTTGCCTATACTAAAAGGTAAAATGTCCAAAAGGTGGGACAAGCATTGTATAATGATCCTAGATATGAGAACATGATGATGAACATTATGCAAACAAAGAATTTTGGTACATTCAGCATCAATGAACTTGTATCATAGGTCAAAACATTGGAGATGCTTTAGTCCAATCATAAAAACCATGGTAACCAAGTATATGTTGCAAACTAAAGAGGAAGAGAAATAGGAAAAAGATTTAGAGGAAGAGGTAGAAGAAAATATTAAAATTTTCAGAATAAAGAAATTAAAAATTCAGCAGTAAATCAAAATCAAAATTAGCTCAACTCTAATGAAGTTATATTAGAAAATTGAGGTAGAGTTTCATATAGAGGAGGAGTAAGTTTAATAACTATAATAATAGAAATAATCAAGATTATTCTAGTGCTTCATTTTGTAGATATTGCAAAAGAAAGTTCATATATTTGAAACTTTGTCACTTTAAGAAAACAAGAACCAAGAGGGCAATTCTACATCAGTGCAAGAGAACCAATAGGGAAAAAAGAAAAAGAAAAAGAAAAAAAAATGGAGGCAATTCTACAGCATTTAACATAATTAAGGAAATTATAAAGGACTCATGGATCATTAATAGTGGCTATTCAAACCACATGACACATTGCAAAGATTGTTTGAAGAACTTTAGACCTAATTCAAACCTTGGAAAGATCAAATTAGGTGATGATAATTATTTACAAATTGAAGGTGTTGAGGTAGCACCATAAAACTTATAAATGGTTGCATTATAATAGTGAGTGACGTATGCTAGATGTAACAAACCACTTCTCCTTGATTTTTAGCGTTAACAATTGTAATAGTCTTTTTGTGTGTTTGTGTGCATGTTTTGTTGACAAGTTGTGCATGCTTAAATGTTTAAATACTTTATGCATAAGAAATATGAGTTAAAATACATATTGGAAATGTTTTAAAATAATAATAATAAATAATATAGGGGAAAACAAAATATTTTTTATTCTATTTCAATAGAGATGCTGAGAAACAAAAGAAAAACAAAGGACAATGCTCTAAGGTGTGCCTCAAGAACTAAAATGGGTATGTTGAGATGTAAAAGAATGCTCATATTGAGGAACTTGATCTATGAATCAAGTTGGAGGAACCTGACCCATGAATCAGGGATATTGTGAGCAAATACCAGAGCTTTATATTTTATTTTTTTTAATTTTATCTAAATGTGATACATTGCTCTTTTTAGTTTAAAATAGTAGAGTAGAAGTACCCTCTCCATGGTTGTAGAAAGGTCACGTGATGACCTTTCAAGGCTCGTAAGACGATGGAAACATTCACATTGTTGATGACTTCAAAAAGAAGGTGCCTTATTTGATTATGTATCCTAAACTACCCTTATCATGAATCTATTTTAAAAACTCTTTCTTTACATCTTATGAAAGTTCTGAATGATAAAGAGAGATACTTGAACCTGAGATCTAGCAAAATATAAATTCTAAAATATCAAAAATTGTTGATTTAGGAATTGAACCTGCAACCTGTGAATATACATATTTTATTTATAGTGATCATGAAAAGAATTGAACTCATGACTCATTGTTGAAAGAGAGAGAGAGAGAGAAAACTTTAAAAAGAAAGAAAAGAATATGAATAGCTTCCAAGAAGTCAGTTACAAGAAACTATCCATTATCCCTTATTTCACCTACAAATAGGGAGAGGAGAGGAAAAAAAACACACAAGGCAAAAGTAGCTGGGCAAAAAAAAAAGAAAAAAGGATACAACAACACGGGGTGTGGCTGGGAAGGGAGAGAAGATTGTGGCTACTATAGGAGATACCAAGGAGAAAGAAAGCAAGTGTTGCATAACAATCCAATATTCTGATAATTCCTTCTAGTAAGCAAGATATCTAAACAAGGAGGTAAAATGATCCATCTTTGTTATGTTTGATAATGGCCAACAAGGGCTGATTTTCTCAAACTTCTCTCTTCTTTCTTGTCTAACCACTTTCACAATGCTTGTATGAAATTAACAAGATTGTTGTTGTAAGCTTAGATTTTTGAAACCTTTATTACCTTTTTTTGGATCTCTCCACCCATCCTTTGCACTCTCACACATAAATGACCTGGATGAGAGTTGTTTTTGTAATGATTTAGAAACACCCATAACAATTTGGGGCATTTTTGGCAAAAGATTGCTAATAGGGGCCAAGGATCCTTGATATAAGGATTGGTACCATCGGCAGAAAGTGAGAGTATTCTTGGATCCATGGATAATTGTGAATGTTTTAAAATTTTTGAATTCTTGAGTTTCGGTTGGAATTTGGTTCATGAATCCCTCCCCTTTGAATGCATAAATTTTGGATCTGAATTTTGAATTATACTTTTTTTTTCTATGCCTTCTCAAGTTTGATTTTGATATCTTTCTATAAGTTTATGGAGTGGGGGAAAACCTAAGATGTTAATTTATGGTTGTGATCTATTTATTCTCTACTATTGAACTTATGAATTTCTTGATTAAATGATTAATGGTAAAATGGTTACAAGAGTTAAACTCAGATGATCTTGTTTTGTGTCTTGCTAGAAATTATAAAATATTATTATGTGATTGAACAAATCTAAGATTATTAATTTATCTGCTTTTGTGGTAATTTCTTTGGTTTAAAAATATGTAAATGATCCTAATTAGATACTTCTTTTTAGGTTGAATAAAGAAAAACTTTGATTTTTTTTTTAATTTGATGAATCTTGCACAAATATTTTACTATGGCTATTTCTTTATAAAATTATCTCTTAATTCTTAAAATTAATGTTGATTTTCTTGTTTTAGAGCTAGATCTAGGCATTGTTGATTTCATTTTAATCTTATAGGTTAATGTTAGTTTGATTGTTGTAGAAAAAAAGCCACCTAGGCATTTTCTTCTTCAACTAGCTTTCTTTCTAGGGGTTTTCGCGTGCTAGTTTTTGCTCCATATGAATGGGTATTACACTATATCTCTCCAGTCTTTCTAATTCTCTACTCTCAATTAAAAATATGGTAAAGAAAAATAATCATGTTAAGTTTTGTCAAGATGTATGCACCACAACAAAGTATAATGGAGACCTAGTTACTAGAGTCAAAGTCCTCAAAAATCAGATCTTTTGTTTGGGAGCCATAGCCTTTTCTGTAAAGGAGAAAATTCAAATTTTAGCAAGTCAGAATTCCACAAAAAATCAACTCAGAAATATTAAGAAGATCAAGCCCAAATTCAACACAAATATCAAGTTTCATATTAGTAAGATGTGACATTGGAGGCTAGGCCATACATCATATAACAACATTGAGAAGATGGCCAATCAAGGAAAAGAAATTGTATTGAAAATCAAAATATTCCAAATGAAAAATGTGAGGTATGTATTTAAGGCAAACACATATAATCTCCTTGTAACTCTTATATGTTAAGGAAAGATAAGCCACGTGAACTTCTGCTCATGGATTTGGTTGGACCTATGCCTACAATTACATTAGGAGGAGTAAGAGACTTTATGGTAATTATTGATAATTGCACTCATTACACATACACTTACAAATTGAAGAATAAAGATGAAGTGTTTGCTATCTTTAAATCTTTTCATAAATTAATTTATAATAGATAGATTGAATTCCAAGGTGCAGGTAATTAGATCTTGATCATGGAGGTGAGTTCATCTATAACACATTTGATCAATATAGCAAGAATCATGACATTTTGCAGCAAACCTCATGTGGGTATTCTCCCAAAATAATGGAATAGTAGAAACATGAAATTGAATTCTACAAAAAATAGCTAAATTCTTATGCAAACAAGATTTTCTACCAAATGATTATTGAAGCCAAGCTATTAAGATGTGATCCAATGTAGAAGGCAAGAAACAATTTTATTTCCATCACATTAGATGTGATAAACTAGATGTAGAACTCACTATTTCTTAGTTACTATTCCAATCAAGTATTGGAATGCTATCAGCAAACTTCTTTTAAGTTCTCATCATCTTAGAATTGAAAGTGAAAGATGGATTTTGACCTGGGTTTCATCCTACTTTGCATCCACATGCAATCATCGGTAGGTTTCTCCTTTGATGTGGGGGGGGGGG
>MNCI01031253.1:245366-267853 GCA_015680685.1 Gnetum montanum
CTGTGGGGTCTCTCCTCACCTGGGAGGGGATTACGGTAGGTGGATCCTCTATCACCCCTATTATTCATTATCACTATGGATTTGATGCAACATTATTGTAGGATATCAAGGGTCAATGGCCTAGACATTCCAGGGGTGGAATGTCGGGCTGAACACTATGCGGATGACACAATGTTGCTTAGTCATGCTGGGGTCCCACAAGAATGATGCATCAACATTGCACTTTCTTGGTTAGCGAATGAGTTGGGATTGGAGATTAACCGGGCTAAGTCAATGGCTCATTTTATCAATGTGGATACATAGATTAAAAACCGAGTCATACTAGTCTTGAACATTCCAACAAGAATAGTCAGAGACACCTACTTGGGTATCACTCTTCCAGTGGGGGCGGAGCATATCTTGGGGTACGTTGTTGGAGAAGGTTGAAAGAAGAATCGGACACTGGGACAATTGTTTCCTAACTAGAAAGGGGTGATTGGTGGTGGCTTTGGGGATTCTTACGGCAAAAACTTGGTTTGTAGAGGTAGTCATCACCCCTCTGAATGCCATTGTTAACAAGCTCAACATGCAGATTTGGCAATTTGTCTGGACGGGGGGCAGAGGGGGTGGGGAAAATCCACCTCGTAAGTTGGAACCAGGTCACATGCCCTTGTAACACAGGGGGGGGGGGGGGTTTGGGCATATGATGGGACAATANTAGCGCTTGTTGCTCTAGTTCACGTGCTCGCTTGGGGAACCAGCCTAGTGGATCTGCATTATGAATGTGAAATACTGTAGTTGGGAGGTGGGGCTATAGGAATTGAGACCTTGGTAGACGCTCTACCACTATGTGCATGAAATGCAGGCACAGGGGTGGTTGGTTCTTGTGTCGTGTTGCCTGATGGCAGCCAAGTACCCACAGGTACCAGGTTGGCAATAGATATGGAGGATGTGGCTCCCCAAGAAAATCAAAATGTTCCTATGGCTAATACAGAATGAAGCTTTACTAGTTCATGCACTTCTACATAGATGAGGCCTCGTTTTAGATGACACCTATCCCTTGTGTGGTGCCAAGCCCAAAACAGTATGACACTTCACTTCCAGATGTGCCTGCATGCATGCCATGCGGCATTCTGCAAGTGTGGCACCCTTGATGCACCTCACAGCTGACTCTTGGGCCACATTACTTTTATGGGTAGTGTGGAAGACAAGAAACCACATAGTCTTCCAATAGCATTGACTGTGCCCCCCCCCGCTAGTGGTTTCTTAGGCTCAAAGGGCATGCAAAGAGATCGAGGTGGTGATGGGTGTCATGTCGACATATGAGCCTGACTGTGCTGTGTTCTATGTGGAGGAAGAACTTTGGAAAATGGTGGAATAGTGCAGTTGGAGCAGTGCCCTGCAATTATTGGTTGGTGACCCAGACCTCTTAGATGATGCTTTCTTCACCAATTGGAATAATGATTGAATCTACTTTCAAGGGAGAGAGATCATCATCATAGAAGCTTCGATTGCCAGATGTCTGGGGGCCTAGGATCTTACCATCTGTGCATGAGCTACAAGACGCAGAACTGTTCTTTGACGAGCCGATGCCACACACACAGAGTAGAAAAGTGGCCAGATCCTCCCTACCCTAAATCTGGGCCTGAGTGGTGGATCTCATGGATAGATATTTTGTCCAATCTAGCAATGGATCCAAACTCTAGGGCATGCACTTTGCCTTCCTCCGATGCCTTAAGTTAGGACATAAGGTTAACTTGCCTTGATTATTTTTGAGAACCCTACAACTGTAGAGGCAAGGCCATCACTCAAGGCTCATCTTGATCATATGGTGGGGGTCAGTTGGGGGGGGGGGGGGGGGGGGGGCAAAACCCATCAGAGTCATAGAGTGCCCCCCATGGGGAGGCCCCCCACCTAGTCCATCCTCTCTAGCTAGCGAAGAGAGCCTATGGCCCTAGCCAGCCAGCGGTGACCTACATGCAAAAAAAATGTAGCCAACGAGGATGGAGATCCCCACACCCCATGACGAAGCAGGAGACATTGTTGCCCGAAACCTTGGGGTGTAACAAGAATAGGGACGAAGAGTTACAACAAGTGGCACAGGAGGTTGCAGTGACAACACGTGATGCTGAATGACGAGAATGGGAGGCAAAGTGGTAGGAGGTCCTTGCGCAAGCTCGGGCCGAGCTGGAAACCTAGTTACAAGAAAGGGAATAGGAGAGAGTTAGATAACAAACCCTCCTAGTTGATGTAGCTCGGGCTTGGTTGGTGGATGAAATTCGAGCCCAAGTGAGAGAAGAATTACTTTAGGAGGAAATCACACAAAGGGAGCGTGAGGAGGCTGAACGAGCCCAACGTGAGCAAGAATAGGAGGAGGAGACACAGAGGCAGCACCAGTTGGACCAAGCACACAAACATAGTGCACGACAGTGGCTTAGGGCTAAACAATGTCCATACCTCATCCTTGGCATCAATTGTGATAACATTCGGGGAGAGCTCAGGTGCCACATCCATTAGACCTTAGCACGTTTCCATCCTAATGGGGGGACAACAACAGTGGATACAAACCGATGGGAATCAGCCATGCAAGGAATCCAACAGGTTGCCAGTTTTGTGGACACAGAGCTCCACCATAACACGCTAGACATTCTTCATGTGTTGGAGAGGCCACACTATACCTACCATAGCATACCAATGAGTCGATAGCGGGGTTTCCACTTTTGGCCTGCCCTAGCGCTAAGGGAAGAGGAAGGCCCCCCACCCTCCAACCCGATGGCTTTGTTGCCTCCCCTCTCTGTCGTTTTTGGCTTTGAGCATCTTTAGGTAAAAGAAAGATGTGCGGTTGGACTGATGCATAGTTTGGCATGCTAATTTTGGATTGTAACCACACCCCGCATGGGCCAACATTGTTGACCCATTTTTTCTAATTCCTTGTACTATACTTTCAGTAATACAATCCCAAACATTCTCTCTCTAAAAAAAAACTCTCCCGAGAAGAATGGATGTGTAAGTTGTACAGGTCAAGAGCCCTTGAAGATGAGTTACATGTGTTTTTTTCTTGTGCTGTGACTACCTATTTGAGATAATTTTATAATGTTACAACAAAATGCTTGTATGATTTATTTTTGCTACCTCCATAGTGCATGGTCAATTTGTAGAGTGTATCTTTATTTTTCATGAAAAGGTAAGATCTTTCCAATAGATTCTACGGGTCCTTGGATGTAATAAAGCTTTAATTTCAATTTTAGTTAATAGACTAACTTCAAGTATAAATAAAGATCAATATTCATACGAACTTCTCTTTGGCAAGGTACCTAATATTTCTCACATGAAAATATTTGATTGGCATTCTTATGTTAAATTTCCAAAACAATTCTTGAACAACTTGGACAATTGACAGTGTGGATCCACCTGGCAATGCAAAATTCATTGAATTTCTATAGGATCACAGTTTAGTGGATTTGAAAATTGAAGATTGTAGTTTACCTGGAGCAATAGATGACGGGGGCAGAGTTGGATTCAATCTAGGATTGATAGGGTTTGGGTGAGTACTTGGTTACTTCTGGAGTTGGACGTGCAGGTGTTGGGATAGGAGCTGTAGGATTTTAACCATAGATCTATTTTGTGTTGGCTGGGCCATGGACAGAATTAAGCCCCTAGACCTTTTAGATTTGAGTGAACTTTGTTGAGCAAAACTTGGTTACGCTTGTTGGTATAGGAAATTTGGCAGAGCTAATTTGAGGGTCATGAATAGAGGGAATTTCTAAAAAGGGGACTGAAATTATTGAAACAAAAAATCAAGGCCAGAAATTTAGAGGAGAAATTTGGATTTAGGGCATAATGGGAGCGATTAAAGACTGGGCTATGGAAACTACAAGAGCTGCAAGAAGTAGGGGCCAACCTTATAGATGAGGAGCAGGAGCTGCTCTAGGAGCTACAAGAGCTAGATAAAGAGGAAGAAGCCTATTGGTAATAGTGGGATTGGGTTTCTTGGCTATGTGATAGGGACCCAAACATCCATTTTTCTTTACTACGGCTAAAGGTAGGGGGATAATAAAGTAGAAACTCCATCATGTGGTTGTTGGAACAATGATGACCAAGCAAGGGGTGGTTGATACATTGTAGACATATTGTGGAAATATCTGGAGTAGGAGAGATATGGAGCAAATTTCAATTTTGGTGCAACAAATTATAACGGGCAAGGACAATCAACTACTTCTGATGTTGTTCACTAGATCGGAGTTGGTCGTGGCATTGAGGTTAATGCAGATGAACAAGGAATTGGGACCTGATGGGTGGCTTGTGGAATTTTTTAGGGAATTTGATGATATCTTGGGGAAAAAGTTGTTGGCTACGTTCAATAGGATGCTCAATTGGCAAAAAGTTTGTAGAGAAATCAACTGCTCACGAATTGCGTTGTTGTTGAACATGCCTAACCTATCTGCACTGGCACACTTTAGAACCATTAGTGTGTGTAATATGCTACTATGCTTATTCTCAAAAATGCTTGTTGCATGAATGACCTTGTTAATGGGGAAGATTGTGGGAGAACTCTAGGCAGGGTTTATTAGGGGTTGTTTCTTACATGATTAGGTCTTGCTGTTGTAGGAGATTTTGCACTTGCTACAAAGATTAGGCTTCCCATGCATGTGTATTAAGTTAGACATTACCAAGGCCTACGACACCATGAGCTAAGCAACCTTGTAATAGATCATGCTTCTTAAGGGTTTTAGCCTTGAGTTCGTTAAGCTATGTATCTAGATGTAGAGTTCCAGTAGATACTCTTTTGATATTGACGGTAGGTTGTGGGGGTTCTAGGTGCATGGGAGAGGGCTAAGGTAGGGGGACTCGATCTTGCCTCTATTGTTTCTTCTTGTTATGGACTTGCTGCAGTTCTATTATACTACCAAGGGAATGCAGGGTTTGACGGTTGTTGGAGTCCAATGCCTTGTCACCCATTATGCTGATGATACAATTTTATTCTCTACGGTCGTGGTGCCATAGGTGGAGGCATTAAAGAGGGCTTTACACAAGATGGAGTTAGAGCTAGGGATAGCTATTAACAAGGAAAAGTCAGCATCCCATTTCACCAATACATGCTAGGACGATAAGTGTAAGAATCATGCAAATGCTGGGCATCCTGCCTGGTAGGTAGCATGATTCTTATTTGGGGATGTCACTCTTTGATTAGCATTGTAAGAATGCATGGGTGGGGTTGGTGGAGAGATTGCGATTAAAGACAATGCATTGGAGTAACAGATTTCTTTCTCAAAAGGGTAAGATGCTACTAGCCTCAATGGTGTTGATGGCTATAGCTAGATACATGATGTCTATGATAGTCCCATTGATCAGAGTGGTTCTAAAGGTTGACCAAATCATCCAAAAATCTGTTTGGTCTGGGGAAAATGGGGGAAAGAAACTTCACTTGGCCTATTGGAAATTGACGATGTGTTCATGGGTGATAGGGGGAATTGGAATACTAACCTTCCTTGATGAAACTACGCTTGGCATGCAGCACTTGGTGAACAGGCTATTGGTGTAGGTTGAGGGATAGGCACTATGGGTGAGATTGATACAATAGAAGTACCAAAGATGGGAGGCTAACACTAGGAGTTTGCACTTATGGAAAAATATCTGTTGGTAGGTGAGGAGAATGGAGGCCAAGGTGTTATTGGGTAAACCCTTGTTGAAGGTGGTCAAGTGTCTAAACCCACCAAAGGTAGGGTGGAAAGAGCTATGGAGGGGGAGATTGCCTGAAAAAATCAAGGCTCTCGGTTGGCTCATTTGACATAAAGCATTATCAGTACGGGCAGCTTTAAGGGTGTGGGGAATCATCATCAATATTACTTGCCCCCTTTGCAGTGTAGTGGTTGAAACATTAGAACACCTTACTAATTAGTGTAAATTCATGCAGGAGGTGTGGAGGATGATTGGGATTGGTTTTCTAATAAATATTAGCGGTGAATCCAAAGCATTAGCTATATTATGGTCCTCTTGGAAGTATAGGAACCACTTTATCTTCAGAGGGCAAAGGCTATCGGTGGCTTTGGTGGTTGTTCAAGCTGGGCTCTTGTTGTGGGTAGAAGCGGGTCATGTCATGTGATGGGGACCAACCTACGAGTCGATAGTTACGAAATTCATGGGGGATGCATAGCTATGGCCATTGATTGAAAGAATGGGGTAGGAGGGCATGCTTTGGTGTGTGGAAGGGCAGTTGGGATTGTCAATAGATAGTTTCTTTGAAAATTGGGTGGGGGATGAAACCCATTTTAGGGGTGGATAAGGGTCACATAGATGGCATTGGAGGAGGTGTTGGGGGTGTTAACAGAAGGGGAGCTTATTGCTCCAATGATCCACTCCCACATGTTTGCTACTGAGTTTTTTTGGGATGTGATCCTGTGGACTGCCAGTGGGCACATCTGTAAGGATAAGTTGGCGAGGGTTTGGAAAAATGTGGTGTTTTTAGTGGATCGATACTTTTTTGAATCAGGGTTGCTACATAGGCTCATGGAAGTGCACTTTGCATTCCTTTAGTGAATTAGACATGGCATTCGGGTTAACATAACTTGCTTCTTTCTAGACTCCCTCAAACGAAAATGACCTGGAAGGCATTTAGGGGTGATTTTAGCTTTGTGAAGGGTAGGGCAGATGGAAATATTGACATACTTGTGAGCGAAGCCAACCTTGGTTTATCAGTGGAGACATTAGTAGTTGGAGTCTAGGAATCAGTTGTTGGCGGTGTAGTGGTGATCGATGGGAGTAGACCAAGCATCTAGAAGCAACGTGTAGGCTTGGGGGGGGGGGGGGGGGGGGGGTAGGGGCATTTGGTCTCAGATGGAAGGAGATGTCTCCGAATGTGTGATCGTTAGACAGAATGGTTGAGGTGTGTTAGTCTGCGGCTGAGTAGGTGAGGAGGGAGGAAAGGGAGGTATGGTAGTCCCATTGGGAGAAATACGGGCGACAATCCAAAGGGAGGTGGATACTCAATGGGTGAGGGACCTGCAGCTCATGGAGGACCTATTCGAGTGGCACACTGAGAAGTACGTGTGGATGGTAGAAACACATAGGTAGCAATGGGAGAGCTATGAGCTGCAGGGATTACCAAGGGTGGAGATGGGGGCATGGTTGGGATTGTGGACTAGGATGCAGTGCCAAAGCTGATAGGACTAGAGCGACTAGCAGCATCAAAGGCCTTATGTGAGGCGACATTGGGGGTTGAAGAAGGGTCTTCAGGGGCCAGCTTGGTAAAGGACTAGAAAGGGTAATTTTTTGTTTAGGGTGGTTTAACTTGAGGGTGTTGCGGTGGGCATCAAGGTAGTGTTGGCGATAGCTGGCTACATTTTGTCTTGGTGTCTAGCTAGGTCTTTCTTTTCTTTCTATTCTATAGGGAGGGATTTGGTTGTGGTTATGTGGCAGGGGTTGTTTCATTTTTCTTTTTGCAGATTTTGGTATGACTCGGTGCTGATGTACATACATTTTTATCTTTAATATATCTCAAATTATTCTAAAAAAAAAAAGACCTTGGACAATTGAGGTAAAGAATGCATCTTCCTTGGTGATGATTAGAAGTTTAATGGCTACAAATGCTAGGATCTTATTTGAGTTTAAATGGTAGATGTCAAGAGATGTTATATTTGATGAATTTAAAGTTATACTTGTTGATTTTAAAGAAAAATCTCAAAAATTAGAGTCTACACACAATTCATGACTATGGATTCAAAGAGACCATCCTTCATCCCAAATGCTTTGATAATAATTTTGAGAATTTTACTAGAAAATCTGAAGCCAATCCAACATTGCATTTTCAGTCCTTTCAAATGAGCCATCAAACATTGAGAGGTCATGAAAATCAAAGTGTGATAAGAGACTATGGACAAGGAATACAATGCTTACCTTGAAGAACACCACATGAGAGTTAGTGGAGAAGCTTAAGGGCAACAAGATCATTGATTGCAAATGGCCATTCAAGAAAAAATACAATGAGAAAGGTGAAGTTATAATACATAAAGGAAGATTACTAGCAAAAAGTTTCAAACAAAGAAACACATCAATTATGAATAAATATTTTTACCGGTGGCCAGGTTTGAAACAATTAAATTAACTCTTTCTATTGCTGCCAATCATGAATTGAAGTTGCATCAAATTGATGTCAATTCAACATTCTTAAATGAAGTTCTTGATGGAAAATTTTATGTATCAACCTAAAGGATATGTGAAACAAGGACATGAAAATAAGATGTGAAAACTAAACAAAGCATTATGTGAATTGAAATAAGCACCTACGGTGTGGCTTCTTAGGATTAATGAATTCTTGTTGAAGAAAAAACACAAGGCTTGCATGGTTGAACCATTTAAGCATAATGTAGCTGGTTTTATTATTATGTCATTATATGTTGATGATTTGGTTTTGATTTGCTCTTGTAATAATTAATAAAAGAGTTTAAAATTGACATGATAATTGAAATTGAGATGAAATATTTGGGAGAACTAAAATATTTTCTTGGTATTCAAGTTGATTAAGATAAGGACGGTCTGAAAATTCATCAAACTAAGTATGCAAAGTCTATTTTAGATGAGTATGAGATGCTATATGAAAATCCAGCAAGAGCTTCTTTACCTCAAAACATGAAATTGGAAATAAAAGACAAGATTCCATTAATAAATGCATCACTATATAAAGGTATGATTAGATCTCTACGTTTTCATTGTCATACAAGAACTAACTTGGAATTTGCTATTTGATTCTTATCTAGCTTTATGCAAGAGCTAAGGGCTTCTCGTTTTCATGCCTTTAAGCATGTACTACGATTATGTGAAAGCTACATATGATAATGACATGTAAGTCAAAGGATGGTAGAAATCTAAATCTGTTGCTATCATTTTTCATGGCTCAAATTCTATCTATTGGAAATCTAAAATACATTCTTTAGTGAGTTTGTCATCGTGTGAGACTAAAGTCATAGGCATGGTTGAATGTTTTCACCATATATTGTAGTTGAAGAAGTTGATTACACAACTAGGATTCAAGATTCATTTATCTATTGAATTGCTATGTGATTATTTTGTTGCCCTTATTCTCTCAAAAGAGCATACCCCCCATAAAAAATCCAAACACATTGACATAAAACACTACTTCATCAAGCAAGAAATCAAAGAAAGAGATATCCAAAACATGTTAATTCCACTAATCAAATAGCTGACCTCATGACAAGAACTTTACTACCTTTTAGAGTTAAGTACCTCAATGAGATCATTGGCGTTACAAAGATTGAAGACCAAGTTGAAGACAATAAGACCTTCATCACGACATTGTATTCCACTGTGAAGGAGGGATTGTTAGAGATAATGTGAAATTGCAAGTCATGAGTTCCAAGTTTAAGTCTGATTTTAATTAACTTGCTTTGTATTTTAGGCCAAAGCCATGTAATATTTACTTAAAGTTAGAAGGTCATGTAGGAATTTTTTTTTAAAAAAATTGTTAAAATAAATATAGTCGGTAGGTGGATGTACATAGAATTTGGCCACAATGACCAAAGAAAAGTCATTTTTATTAATTTACTGTATGGGAACAAAGTGTACCCGTCACCCGTGAGGGTGGGGGATTTGGTTATTTTTGTTGGGGGTGCCTTGGTCGTGGTTAGGGGACTTGGTTTTGGTCTGGTTTGGACTGCTCAGTTTTTTGTTCCTGTCTTGGATCGTTGCTTTTCATTATGTCCTTTAATCTTCAAGCTTCTGTTGTATTGCATGTCAGTGAGTTATCATTTCTGTAGAAGTTTTTTCTGAGGCTGCTTGCGGCCATTTTGAAGTTTTATGGGGCTGCTTGAGGCTATTTTAGATCTCAGGGCTGCGCGCCCTATGGTGAGGTTTTGTCAGTATGCCGTTTAGGCTGTGGGCCTTCCTGGTCTGCTTTTTTCCTTTGTAAATATTTCTTGTTTTTGATAATACATTCCCGAAAGTTTTTTTTTTTTTTTAAAAAAAGTCAACCTGTCATGGAAACTATAGTCCCATTCAAATTTTAGGGTCTTATTCGTTGTAATAAGTTTCAGTAATTATGAAGACTTCTGAATTTTTTGCTCTCAATTACTTTCAATAAACTCACAATTCTATTCTCAGACCACTCCCAATTCTCTTAACTCAGATTAGTCATTTACAATTGCTACTTTCACCTCCTCTCATTCAACTTTCAATCTATGCCATCATCACCTACATTAATTAAAGTACAGACATTTGACATCAACCAAAATATATATATATATATATAGTTTCAAAATGTAACATTCTTAGGATATCATAAGGTATTAATATCAGGGAAGTCATGCTTGTACAACCATACATCCAATCTTGTATATCGACAGTAAGAGCTGCGCAACATATGATTAATTGTTTTTAATAGAACGTTGAAATTCAGTTCACTTACCATTAAAGAATAGATGTTGAGCAATTCAGATACAGCGTGAGAATTTTAAAACTGTAATAAGAGTCCGCTGTTGCCAACATAGGTCCCATTCTCAGTTGTGTTATTGGTTGGCAGCAACGATGATATAGAATGTAGTAAACACCCAGACGCTACTAATATTTTAGAATGATTAATGTTATTGGAAGTCCATTGGAGTTTTCTTAACAATTATGAATGTAAAGTTTATTTGGTGGATTGCTGCCAAATACTTTGTATACATGTATTATTTTTTAAAAATTATTGACGTTTTCAAGACTGTAATTCATATCTTTGATTATGATTTTCATCTTAAAGGAGAAGTGGTTTCCCTGTGATTTCAATTGAGTGCAGTTCTTTATTTAAATGAACGTTAAAGTGTTTGATGGGATCATTTGATATGGGGGATTAAATGTATTCCTGCATCAGAAAACTCCTACTAAACTGAGCTGCAACTGGTCAATTTGAAACATTCTTTAGTGTAATGGTTGAACAGCAAAGTGGAAGTTCAAAAAATGCATTTAATCATCAGCAATGACTGTTCCTTGTCTTCAAAGAGGCTTTTTAGTAAAATATTCAAGGAAGATGGGTCATTCATTCTCAATTTTGTTATTGGGAAAAAATCTACATGTATTTCCTATGGAATGTTTAGAGAGTGGCCTGTTCATTTGTGCAATGTGTATCCTTACACATCGTGGCATTCTAGCATCTAAGTAATTTGCATCATTTTTGATATGCATGTATCCGTTTCAATCCAAGTAAAGTTTCTTCATTGGATTTGTATCCAAGTGGTTTTTTACCATTACCTCATCTTAAGCCACATGTTTTCTCTAGAAAACCAATCATTTTCAGAGTTGTTAAAAGAACTCCCATTGAAAGTCTCACTTCTTGCAAAACTTTGTGTGTTTTGAATATATGTAACAACTAATTTTTTAGCCTTTAATAATAGCCTGTTCGTATTGGATGGGACAAATGGGGGGCAACGGGTAGGATTGAGGGGTTGTTTTGGGGGGCGGAGGTGGGTGGTGTGTGCGTGCGGAGGTGGAGAGACCAAGTGTTCTCCCCAAACACCATTGGCCAAATGGATGGATGAGCCGGAAGCTTCGGAGATGGAGTTGCCCCCATTTAGGGAATGAATAATAGTTGGCCAAATGGATGGATGAGCCGGTAGCTTCAGAGATGGAGTTGCCCCCATTTGGGGAATGAATAACAGTGGGACAGGGGTCTTCGAGACCAAAAATGAAGGACTTCCTTGCAAGGTAGGTGGCAGGCTTGATGGGTATGGTTGTGCTTCCACCGGAGTGCAAGGTTGGACACCCAGATAAAATAGCAATGCGCAAGAAATCCATGCAGTTGGATATCAATATGGGGGTGTAGCAAACACTACGAGAGGTGTAGCATAGATAGGTGTCTACATGTCCATGAAGATCCTTAACTGGAACTGTTGGGGCTAGGGTACCTTGTACAAAAGAAATACCCTGCGAATGATGGTTAGGGAGGCAGGATGTTATTTGGTCTATTTACAGGAAACAAAGGTCCAAACATCTAAATGGAAATTGCTGAATTGGGAGGGCTGGACTTCACACTTGGTGCCTAGTAGGGGCTAGGGAGGGTTGGCCATTTTGGCTAAAATCCCAATCAGATTAGTAGAAGATTCAAATTGGATCCAAACTGTTTATGTGTCTCAAGTGGATCTCTGGCTCACAAACGTTTACAAGGCACAACATTGGGAGGCCCAGGTCCAGGAACTCAGATAGGTGGTAGGGATAATCCCCAATACCGCCAAATGGATGTTGTAGGGTGATTTCAACCAGAGGCTCTATTGTTGGGAGAAAACTGGAAATGATTGCACGGATACATCGGGGGCCGATATGAGTTGGTTGACTTGGAGATTTTGGGATGTCAATACACTGGAGCAACCGCTGGAGGGGATTGGATTGGGTCTAGTCTAGAATTAATTGGATATGGATTAGTGCGGGCCTCATGCTAGAATTCGACATTAAGGCCTTAGACCATCGGTCCGTCCTTTGTCAGGTTTGGTCTGAGGAGGGTCGGGAACCCTAGCCATTTAGGTATGAGCGGACCTAGCTACACAAAGCTTGACTAAAACCATTGGTGACTAATATATGGTAGAATTATACATGAGGACAGGAGCCTCGAAAATTCCTGTGAGATGGACTACAGGCTCTGAAAATCGGCATCAAGACCAAAGCAACTGATGAAAAGTATAGCTTTTGAGGGTACAAGATGCAGGTGTACGAGGAATTGTAGAAGATCCAATAGTTGTAGGAAGCTGGGGCCACCTGGAACACTAAAGAGTAGGAGTTGCTGCGGGAACTCTAGGAGCTAGACAAGGAGGAAGAAAGTTGCTGGTGCTAGCTTTTGAGGGTGACGTGGTTATGGGAAGGAGGCAAGCACACACACTTCTTCTTTGCTATGGCCAAACATAATTGGGCCCACAAAAACAAAATCCAAAGCTTGTTGGAGGGCATAGGTGGGGTAGGGCCACAAAGCAGTGGAAAGGGGCTGGAAGCCCTGTAAGCATTTTGGTGGGAGATATGGCGTTCGTAGGAAATGATGCCTATATTTATGCCAATTACAAGGATCCTTACATGTCCTCACAACCTTAATTTGCTATGCCCTTTTTCATGGGAGGAGTTATTGAGGGCAATGAAGTCGATGTAGTCCAACAAGGCTTTGGGGCCAGATGGGTGGCCCATCGAATTTTTCAGGGAGTACGAAGACATCTTGGGATCCAATCTACTGGACACTTTCAATAGTATGCTTCATTGGTAGTAGGTTAGGAGAGAAATCAATTGCTCAAGGGTGGTTATTTTCGGCCCATCGGGGTTTGTAATACCTTTCTACGAGTCTTTTTCAAGATGTTGGTTGGGCGTGTTGTGTCACTAATGGTGAAGTTAGTTGGGGAGCATTAGGTTGGATTTATAAAGGGTCATTATCTATAGGACCAGGTGCCTCTATTGTAGTAGATCCTACACTTGATTAAGATGGCTAGATTTCTGGGAATGTGTCTTAAGCTTGATATCACCAAGGCTTATGACACAATGAGTTGGGCGGTGCTTAGGATGGTTATGAGGGCGAAGGGTTTTGATGCCAAGTTCATAGACTTGTGTATTCAAATGCAGTGATGTGGCTGCTATTTGTTTGACATCGACGAGAAGCTTTGCAGTTTCACCAGGATAGGGCATGGATTGCAACAAGGGGACTCACTATCACTACTCCTATTTATCATCGTCATGGATTTGTTCAAAAGTTATTGTCTTGCTGAAGGCATGTAGGGACTCCATGTCACTGCGGTGCATTGTTTGGGAGCCCACTACATGGATGATACAATGGTCTTCTCTAGGGTTGTGGTGTTGCAGGAAATGACCTTGTTATGAGTGATGGCTAGGATGCAATGCGAGGTGGGCCTCGAAGTAAATAAAGGGAAGTCAGCCATATACCTCATCAACATGGATGGAGTGGTGTAGGCCAAGATGATTTAGACATTGGGAATCTTGCTGAGACATGCGCAAGACACATACTTGGGCATGCCCATCTTTGATAGGAAACAACAACTAACTTGGAAGGGATTGTTAGAGTAGGTCCCATAGAAGACCATGCTTTGGATTAGCCGTTTCCCCTCCCAGAAGGGGAAAATGGTGTTGGCTACCACAGTTCTAATGGCGTTTGCTAGATTTGTGGTGTCCATGGCCAAGCTACTAGATACAGTGATGGAGAAAATTAATAGCATAGTTAGGCAGTTCATGTGGTTAGGTGGAAAAGGAGGCAGAAAGATGCATTTGATGTCTTGGATGATCACGACGTGTCCTAAGTTGAAGGGGGGAATTGGCATGTTGCAATTTGGGGATGAGATGACCTTAGGCCTACACCAGCTGTTGAACTGGTATTTGGGACAAAATGAGGGAACGACACTCTAGGTGTAGCTATTGTGGCGGAAGTATAATCGTTGAGAGGTGCAATCGAATAATTACTAGCTCTGGAAAAACCTCTACTATCATGCTAGTGAGGTGGAGCAGCTTGACTTAGTAGGACAAGACTTGAAGGAACTGGTCAAATTCCTTTACCCGTAGGAGGCTAGTTGGTTGGAGCCCTGGAAAGGCTGCCTTCTTGAGAAGATAAAGGCTTTTGGTTGGATCCTCAAGCATAGGGCACTACTAGTGAGGGTGACGTTGAGGGAGCGGGGGCTTCAGGTGGGGGACATTTGTCCACTTTGCCACGTGGAGCACGAAATGATACACCACTTTATATATGGGTGTAGGTTTTATAGGTTGTGTGGCTGGCAAATAATATGTTCCACATAGCGGGGTTCCATGGGGATTCATTTGAGGTTGCCATGTTGTGGGTCCTATGGAAATGCAAGAATTTGCTAGTCTTTTAGGGGCAGCCAATCCTTGCAGCCATAATGGTGGTTAAGGAGGTGTGATTACTATGGACAGAGGCCACTGAGGCTATGGAACAAAGGCTACTCTTCGAGCTGTTGTGGATGGAATTTGTCGGTATGCTCGAGCTATGGATGTTGGTTGAAAGGATGGGGTGGGTGGACTTGCTAAAATGCTTGGAAGGAGAACTAAACCTATCCACGCAATAATTTTATGATAATTGGGTGGGAAATACAATGTAGTACAGGGGTAGAATGATTGAGGTGTTGATGCAGGTGCTAGCTGTTGTGTTGGGGGTGGTCGTAGAGGGGGAGATTGTGGCATCGGTCTCACAGGTGCAAATGGATATGATGAAGTTCTTTTAGGTTGCAAGGTGTCTAGAGGGAGGTGGCAATTTTGGTGGAATGATATTTTGTCCAATCGAGATACCCCCACAAGCTTGTGGATGTGCATTTCACTTTCCTCAAGCATTTGCAGCATGGGTCACTTAAAAATCTACCACAGTTCTTCTGGGATTCCTTATGGAGGCGATGGTTGGGGCAACACCTGTGGGTGGTTCTTGCACTTTGGTGCAGGGATGTGTCAATTGTGAATCCAGCACCAACCATTGTCTATCAATGGAGATGGGGGCATAGGCAGGGAGAAAGGATGCAAACACAGGGTAGTGGAGGCCTTGTTTTGAGTAGGGCTGACAAGTTGAACCAGTCTGCGGGTGGGGAGCCGATATGAGGTGGTGCATCTGCAGTAGAGTATAGCTAAATGAGTGTTGGCTAGCTGCTGGGTAGGCACGCCTAGAGGAGTGTGCGTTGTGGCAACTGTGATGGGAAGACATGTGGCAGGAGGCCTAAGAGGAGGCGTTGTAGGACCTCCAATTGATGGAAGAAATGTTCACTAAACATTGGACGAGCTTGGTGTAGCTCATCGAAGTGAACAATCAAAGAATGGCACTTGGGCCCAGCACCATGGTTACGTAGGCTACGATTACCTTGGTGGCTTCTGAGGCCTCTGCTATGGCAGAGAACAGTGGGTTGGTTTTGTGGCTGGCTAAGATGGCGGGGAGTGGTAGCTTGGGGCTAGACATGCCTCTATAAGGCTACGTGGCTTGGCTGGACTAGGGGGTGTATTTTTGTTTTCTTTTTCTATTTTCCTTTTTGCCTTGATGGTTGTGTCTTGACTCTGCTAGGGTCTTGGGACAGCTATCCTCTTGGTTTTTGGGATTATTTTGGGGTTGCGAGACTAGTTGAATCATGCGGACACGTGTTTGTAAGAAACATGTTGTGGAGGGCCTTGGAGCCATGTGGTTGGAATGGGCTTGGGGCCTAGGGTCAATGACTCACGTTGTACATTTGTAAAATCTCTTTTTTTTTTGGAATAATATTGCTCAAACATTTTCCAAAAAAAAAAAAAAAGCTATCTATATCTAACAAGTAAATCTTATTTCAAATTTGGATGACACACACAACAGTAATGATGGAATGGGTTTTGCTCATCACTTCATTTTTGTTTGGCTTGAGTCAAGTTTCATTCTTAGCATTTGATGTTAAAAGTTCTATGAATTTATATTTTTATTTCAATATTTTTTCCATTACTAAAAACATGAAGCTAACGCCTAGTGCCCACATCTCTATGGGAAATAATTCTTATTACATACCTATGGGCCACTATAACTATCCAAGAAGACATTTAAAACTAGAGACCAAAAGCAAGTCACAAAGCAGGAATCCCCAAAAAGTTAAGGTCATGAATGGCCAAGAAGGCTCACTTTGGAACTTAGGATTTAATAAATGCAAGTAAGAATTAGCTGGTTTTGATTAAGTAGGCTCATGATATGATAGATAATACCTGTGTATTTTCATACAAAAAAGAGGTAGGGTTTTCTAGTTGTATGATTCTCTCAGCTAGTTGCATCGGTTATAGTCATTCCACCTTTTGCAAACTCACTCTCCTAAGAGTCGTCCTGTTAGAGGGATGTTAGAGGGATGCTGGCATGTAACAATATATATTTTGATATGCAGTTACCCCTCCCCACTGCAGTTACCCCTCCCTCTCAGCTAAATTGATGTAAAAAATGGAGTTCACTGCAAATTGTCTATAATTGCAAATTGAAAACGTTAAAGCATGCAACATTTTGATGATATAAGTGTTTTTGATGATGTACATTCTGCAACATTTTCATACTCAGTTTTATAAATTTTGTCTGATTCTTCAATATTAAGTATTCTTCATCTTATTGTGTAGCTCTTGTCATTTTTTTGATGCATGGATTGACTTTCTGATTTTAATATTCTGTACTTTTTAATTTTTGGTTTTAGGTGTTTAATAACTTGACTCAATATATTTCATGTACAAAGTCACATCTCGGTAAAAGTCCTGAAAATGATGTTTTGGGCTTAAAGAGGTAACTTAGTCATTCACTGCTTGAATTTTGAATCACTAACTTTTCAAGAACATTTGAAGAAATTTTCATTTGCCAAATCATAGTAATGATGGAATTCTCTCCCAGCAGCAATGGTCTACCATACAGGAGCTACTTCGACATTTTTGGGCTTGCTATCCAATCACATCTACTTTCTTGTTTAATAAGGTAAAAAGTTGTTCTTCTGAATTCAAATTGCAGCATTTTGAATACTTCTTAATGGATGTTTGTTATGGTTAGATCATAATTATCATTGAAGTGCAATTGCGTTTGTTTCATTTCATATACTAGATGTAATTAACCACTTCTCCTTTAGTTTTTGCGTTAATGATTATAATAGTTTTTGTGTGTGTTTATGTGCATGTTTTGTTGACAAGTTGTGTGTGTGCTTTGTTTGGACTCTGGTGGAAATGGCTAATTGGAATAGTAATAAATTTGTTGACCAGATTTTTATATGTATTATGATTAAATGTTTAAATACTTTATGCATAAAAAATATGATTTAAAATACATGCTGGGAATGTTTTAAACTAATAATAAAAAATAATATATGGGAAAACAAAATATTTTCTATTCTATTTCAACAAAGATGCTGAGAAACAAAAGAAAAATAGAGGACAATACTCTAACGTGTGCCTCAAGAGCTAAAACATGTATGTTGAGATGCAAAAGAATGCTCATATTGAGGAACTTGACCTATGAATCAAGTTGGAGAAACCTGATCCATGAATCAGGGATATTGTGTGCAAATACTGTAGCTTTATATTTTATTTTTAAATTTTTTTATCTAAATGTGATGCATTGCTCTTTTTAGTTTAAAATAGTAGAGTATAAGTACCCTCTCCATGGTTTTTGAAAGGTCATGTGATGACCTTTCAGGGATCATAAGACAATGGGAAAATTCAAATTGTTGATGACCTAAAAAAGAAGGTGCCTTATTTTATTATGTATCTTGAATTGCCCTTGTCATGAATCTATTTGAAAACTCTTTCCTTGCATCTTATGACAATTCTGAATGATAAAGAGATAGATATTATGTTGGAATGTTCAAGAGAAATTGAATTTGAGATCTAGAAAAATCTAAATTCTAAAAGATCAAAAATTGTTGATTTAGAAATTGAACTTGCAACCTGTGAATATACATACTTTATTGATTTTATTATAGTGATTATGAAGAGAATTGAACTCATGATCCATTACTAGAGAGAGAGAGAGAGAGAGAGAGACAACTTTAAAAAGAAAGAAACGAATACGAACAGTCCCCAACAAGTCAATTACAAGAAACCAAAGAAAAGAATATGAACAGTCCCCAACAAGTTAGTTACAAGAAGCCAAACAAGTTAGTTACAAGAAACCATTCATTATCCCTTATTCCACCTACAAATAGGAAGGGGAGGAGAGGGGGAAAAAAAGGACACACAAAAGGAAAAAGTAACTTTGCAGAACACAAAAAAAGAAGGATACATCAACAAGGAGTGTGGCTGTGAAGGGAGAGAAGACTGTCACTGCTACAAGAGATAGCAAAGAGAAAGAAAACAAGTGCAGCATAGCAATCCAATATTTGGATAATTCTTCCTAGTAAGCAAGATATCTAAGTAAGGAGGTAAAATGATCCATCTTTGTTATGTTTGTTAATAGCTAGCAAGGGCTGATTTTCTCAAACTTTTCTCTTCTTGCTTGTCTAACCACCTTAACAGTGCTTGTATGAAAATATCAAAATTGTTGTTGTAAGCTTACACTTATTTTTTGGATCTCTTCGCCTATCCTCTACACTCTCATACCTAAATAACTTGGATGAGAGTTGTTTTTGTAACGATTTAGAAACACCCATAATGATTTGGGGCATTTTTGGCAAAGGATTGCTAACAAGGGCTATGGATCCTTGATATGAGGATTGGTACTGCTGGCAAAAAGCGAGAGTATCCTTGGGCCCATCGATAATTATGACTTGTTGAATTCTTTGGATTTTGGTTGGAATTCAGTTGATAAACCCTCCCCTTTTGAATGCATAAATCTTGGATCTAAATCTTGAATTATACTTATTTTTTTCCTATACCTTCTCAAGCCTGATTTTAATATCTTTCTATAAGTTGATGCAGTGAGGGAAAACCTAGGATGTTAATTTATGGTATGATCTAGCTATTCTTTGCTATTGAACATATGAATTTCTTGATTAAATAATTATGGTAAAAAGGTTACAAGAGTTAAATTCAGATCTTGTTTTTGTGTGTGGCTGGAAATTATAAAATATTAGTATGTGATTGAACAAATATGAGATTATTATTTTATCTGGTTATGTGGTCATTTCTTTGGTTTTCAAATGTGCAAATGATCCCGCCGTGTGCTGAACCCTCTTTGTTAAGTATATAGTTAACAACACAATTTGGAAGTACAACGCCAACCTTTCTATCAATTAAAGCTTTGGTGATAAATTCCAGAAAATGTATACCTCTAATTTTTCATACATCTAGTTCACATGGCAGGCATAGCACAGGGCACGGAGGGTTTAGCACACGGCGGGGCAGGTATAGCGCATGGCACGGAGGGTTCCGCAACAGGTCAACCAGGTCTGGGCGTCTATGGTAACGGGCAGGCTCACATAGCCGAAGTACAGCCAGCTGCTGCGCAGCGGATCGCTACTGAGGGGCTCGAGCTACGGCTCCAAGTCAAGGGCCCAGATAGCGCTATACTGGATAGCTTGGCGTGCAGTTTAATTGGTAAGTTTGTGTCAGAAGGCATTCGGCCTCGGATGGACTTGATTCGCTGTTGGGCTCGGGCTACGTGGGAGCTGGAGACAGTGACAGTCAAATGTCTTGCCGATGACCGCCTCCTGTTTGGGTTTGCCTCCCTAGCCGATCGTGAAAAGGTTCTGGTGGGCGGGCCTTGGTTTTACGGGGCACGGGGCCTAGCCCTGGATCCCTGGTGCCCGGGCGCGCACCGTGACCCGCAGTTGTTCGCTAGGGCCCCGGTATGGGTTCGCTTGTATGATCTGCCACTGGAATACTGGTCCCTCGAGGTTCTTCATGAATGCGCGCAGGCGGTGGGGGAGTTTATTAAGTTTGATACCTTCACAGAGAACATGGAACACTTGTGCTACGCCCAGTTCTGTGTTTGGAGACCACTGCAGATGTAGACACAGGTGGAGGCGCTGGTGCTGGAGTCAGAGAGTGGGGAGGAGCGGATCCGTATACACTTCGAAAATCAGCCGCGGCCTTGGACTATCCCAGGGGGCGGCGTGGCCAGGGTAGATCAGAATCATAACCGAGAGGAGGGGTGGCGCGTTGTTGGTCAGAGAGGACGTGGTCAGGGAGAGGGGCGCAGGACTGGCCCCCCGTACGCCGGGAGGACTTAGGCACGCACGGCAGAGCAAGGTAGGACACCCCTCGGCCCAACGAGGTCCGGGATGCAGGCCGGGTCGCAGGTTGCGGGGAAGGGGCACGCGGAGCGTTTGGAAGGGACGCCCAGGGAGACCACTCACGCACCGTACTTGCAGGCTCTGGTTGGGGGGGGGAAACCACCCGTTATTAAATCGCGGTCGCTGCTCACTGCAGGAGGAGGTCCGGGTGGGGAGGCTCTGTCGCCTCCTCCAGTCATGGACCGGATCAATACGCGACGAGGGACAGCTCGGTCTCATTCCCCCCTGGGGAAAAATGGATTGCAGAATGGAGAGGGGGTGGTGCGGCTACTGCCAGAGGACAAGGTGGGCACCCCAGTGCATAGCACCCGGTGGCATAGGGCCGCGCAACTCTTTGTTGATCTGGGTGTATAGCCCACATTCCCGGAGATGTATCAGCGACACCTGTCGCCATGAAGGTGCTCTCATGGAATTGCCGGGGACAGGGTACCCCGTATAAATGACATACCCTGCGATGCATGGTGGTCGATGAAAGATGTGATGTCGTGTGTTTACAGGAAACCAATGTCTAGCAGTCGGAGGCCTGGGTGCTGAAATGGTCGGGGTGGCACTGCCATCTGGTACCCAGTCGGGGACGTGCAGGAGGCCTTGCGGTCCTCACTAAGGAGGTCTCAGTAGTGCAGGATTCGTCCGATTGGTGCGTCACGGTTCACCTGCCTAGGCTGGATGTCTGGATCACCAATGTTTACAGTGCTCAGGGGTGGAAAGCGCGGTTGCAGGAACTCGAACGCGTGGCTGGACTGGTGCCCGATGGCGCGGGCTGGCTGCTGATTGGCGATTTTAATCAGCGACTGTACAGCTGGGAGAAGTCTGGAGAGTCCCTGACGGAGCCCCCGGGGGTAGCTGATTTTCAAACGTTGCTGCAGAGGAGGGCCCTCACAGACTTGGAACTCGCGGGCTGCCGGTATACCTGGAGTAACTGGCGTAATGGTGCAGCACGGGTTCAGTCCCGGATTGATCGGGCCTAGGTTAGCCAGTTGCTCACTGAATGGGACGTGCACGCGTATGGAGGTGTCAGAATGGCTTCAGATCACCGAGCGATTTTCTGCCAAATTGACAGACATGCGGAGCAGAGCCCTCGGCCATTCCGTTTCGAGCGCTCGTGGCTGGATGGAATGGTTGGGGAAATTTGGGCTGGTTACAAGGGAGAGGCAGAAGTGACACAGGCAAGACAGGGGCAGTACACAACACAGACCGATGTTTCGAGGCAGGCGCAGACGGATCTTCCGAGGCAGGCGCATAAGGATTTTTCGCGGCAGACGAAGACTAATGTTTTGCCACACACGCAGGCCGATGCTTCGAGACTGGCGCAGCACACGACGCAGCTGGTGCAGACCACGGGGTGGCAGACGCAGCACACATGGCGCCAGGCACACCATTCGACGCGGCAAGGGCACCACGGGACGTGGCAGGGGCAGCACAGGACGTGGCAAGGGCAGCATGGGCCGCGGCAGGGGGACCCACGTGATTTCTTAAAGCGCGGACTGCAGCAATTAAAACAAAAAATCAAAAGCCTCCCCAAGGATGAAAAATATAATTTTTCTGAACAACGCAGGCGGATTCAAACACGATTAGGGGAGATACAGGCCACACAAGAATAGCATACCGACACGAGTCACGATGAGCTTGCCCTCCTGATGCGATTACAGGCACTGCATCAGGAAGAGGAAGAATACTGGCGATAGAGGACTTGGATCCAGTGGCTGCGATTGGGGGACAGACATACGAGATTTTTTTTTGCACAGGCAGTGGAGCACCGCAGAAAACACCATCGCCCTCTGCACCGGTTCTTGCAGGACACGCTGACGCCCTCTCAGTCCGGAGTGGACGAACTGCAGCGCT
>MNCI01031253.1:268391-286183 GCA_015680685.1 Gnetum montanum
TGGAGCTCTGCCTGCAGTTGCAAAGGAGTGGACGTTACTCCCTGGATATTGATGGGACTTTGAGGGGTTTCCAGGGGACTGGTCGTGGGTTGCGTCAGGGCGATCCCCTCTCCCCCCTTCTCTTCCTCATGCTGATGGATCTCCTGCAAAGTTATTGCGTGGATGAAGGTGTCCAGGGCCTCGATGTGCATGGTGTGCGTTGCCTCACCGCTCACTACGCGGACGACACCATGATCTTCGTCAGGGCTGCTGTGCCGCAGGTCAAGGCGTTGATGAGGGCGCTGGACCGATTCCAACGGGAGGTGGGGCTGCAAATGAATGCGGGGAAGTCCTCGCTGTACTTCACACACACCCACCCGGCGGTGCGCAGTAGGATTATTCAAATTCTGGGGATTATGCCTAGGGAGGAGGAGGATAAGTATTTGGGCATCCCCATCCACAACTGGCATCGGAAGCAAACCTGGCAGGCTTTACTGATGCGAATCCAGCAACGCACGGTCCATTGGACGAATCAATTCCTCTCTCGTAAAGGAAAGATCGTTCTGGCAACCGTGGTGTTGGGGGCAATGGCCAGGTTCGGGGCTTCAATCGCCGCCTTACCGGCTGCCGTGGTCACAAAGATTGATATGATCCTGCGCAACTTCGTGTGGTCGGGAGGGAAAGGGGGAAAGAAGATGTACCTGGTGGATTGGGCCACCACTGCGCGGCCCCGAGAGGCGGGGGTGGTTGGCATTCTCCCCTTCACAGAGGAGGTGGTGTTAGGACGACAACGCTTGATTTGGAGGCTCTTCACCACACAGGAGGACCCCTCCACTTGGGCGCAGCTTCTTTGGCGGAAGTATCGGCCCTGGAGGGCTTCAGGTTCGGACTCGCTCGTTTGGAAGCAGCTGTGTGCTCAGATGGCCACGTTGGGGGGCGCCGCTGAACCCCTCCATCCCCGACAGTATCTTCGGGTGCGGTTCCCAGCGGACCCGCGCTGGAGGCTACTCTGGCGGGGGCCAATCCCGGAGAAGATCAAGATGTTCGGGTGGCTGATCTTGCACAGGGCCCTTCCGGTTCGGATGTTTCTGCAGCACCGGGGTCTGGAGATTTGTACACAGTGCCCCCTGTGCACTCACGCGGATGAGACGTTGCTGCATTTCATGCAAGAGTGCCCCGTCACTCGGCAGTTTTGGCGCGCGTGTGGTTTGCGCCCCATCCAGATCTCTGGGAACTCACCCACTCTCACTGCACTTTGGATTCTGTGGAAGGCCCGAAATGATTGTGCCTTCAAAAACGTGGCCTCCCCCCGGGGTAGATTGGGGGCCAGGTTCAGGAAGTTTTGGCAGGAGATAAGGATCGCAAAGGACGGGTGCACCGCTACGAACGGGCACAGAAGGGGGCCTGACTCCGCGCAGGGCGCCCCCTCCCTGGTGGTTGCAGGGACCAGTGGAAGACAGAACCATGTCCCGCTGGGGGTGGCTGAGTGTGCGTGGGGGCGGACGAGGGGTAACACTTCTGCATATGGGGTTGACACATGGCCGAACATTTGGTGCCCGGATGCTGATCAGGATCATCATCGCCCGAGGCCGCCGCGGGTGAAGGACCCGCCGGATGCTTGGCTCAGCACCCCGAAGTTTCAGACTGTAACCCCTCGTCCTCATTCATCACAGCTCTGGTTTGCGGATGTCCTGCAGAATGGCAGAACGGGAATCGCTCAGCTGATCGCGGAGAATCGGCGCCGCCTTGCTGCGGGCTTGGCGGAGTAGGGAGAGGCTGGCCGGCAGCGCTCTCGCGGGGATTTAGGTTCTCGGGTCTCTGCTGCAGATGCGGGAGTGGCCTTTGCTGCTTTTTCTGTCTTTGCTGTCGAGGTTTTTGGGGCTCTGTCTCCTTGGGTTTTTGGTCGCCTCTGGGTTATGGGTTTCTGTGTCGTGTTTGGGTGGCGCGTGGGTGGATCCTCCCTGCGCGTTCCTCCACCGCGGTCGAAGTTGAGGGCTGCCTTTGCTCCCATTTGGTTCTTGGGCTCTTTCTGCCCTGGGCACTCCTGCTTTGGGGCCATGGCTGATGGTCCATGCTACGTGCAGGCGTAGCTTGTTCTTCATATTTTTTGGGAATAATATTGGCTCGAACTTTTCCTAAAAAAAACTATATACTGATTTTGTTTTACCCAAAACATGTTTTCTTATTTACCGTTTATTAAAGTAGTGTACATCCAACTTTGTTGGTTACAGAGAAGTAAAACTTCTGCACAACCAGAATACAGGCATCAAGCTTCCATGCTTATTCAACCTATGCTTCAGGTGTCTATCGAAACTGATTAACTCTATATTTCTTTTCCATTTACCATATTTTTCAGGATGACATAAGTTATCCTGTGCCATATATTTTTTATACAAATTTTATTAACATATAAACAATTGGGATTTATGATTATGACTTCCAGGCATCGGAAGCAGCTTTTACACATCATGAAGCAGAGTCAAAGAAGAGGTCTCTGAAAGGCACTCTGAAAGTTAACGGGGTGATGTAAATGATGTGCAATATACTGGTATCCATACCAAACTCCATTTTGTTACTCTTCGGTTGCTCTTTCTGTACATCAAAGAGCTAAGTATTGTTTTGCTGTGCTCCAGTTTTGAAACTGGTTCGGCAGCAAATAATTGAGAGGTAGTGTTCATGTAAACAGCTGGTTTACTTATGATCATTTTATCTGATCTGGCAATGCTTCAAGTAAACCAAAATCAAGTTATAGTGAGATTGCTTTATGGTTCATTATTTTAATAGTCTCTGTTTCATGGATATTTTAATACACACATATAAATTCTTTTACCGGAAAAAGAAGTTACGTATCTTGCTTCCATTGTCCCATGGAATGCTAATTTAGTAAGGTAGGTGATGGATCTATGTCGTTAGATATTTACTCTACAAACTGCTTTGGGTTCGGGTTCTAGCTAATTTACATTTGCAGGTTTTCATTTGAGAGTTTAGTTTTGTACCCATTTTGGTAAGGACCATACCTGATTCACAATGAACCCCAAAGACAATGTCATGTTTAAAGAGAATTTAAACTTTATTAAACAACTTGAAATGGAAAGCATAAATGAAATACAACATTACAGCAAAAGCTAAATCTTTTACTTAAGGTTTCAAGATTGGCAAGACCACCTCTAACAGTAGTAGAGTTCATGAAGTTTGTACTTAACCCAACATAAAATAGCATCTTATGCTTAAACCCTTTCTGAATTAGAATAATTTCTTTGGTTTAGCATTGGATAAGAAAAATTCTTTGTTTCCCATTTTTGAAAAATCAAGTAATTACAATGATTGTCGTATGTTGGCATTAGTCTTAGCTAGTAATAATGGTGTTTCCAAAACTCATAGTAATAATGATCCATGAACTTTATAAAATTTCAATTATAGTTTCTTTAGCTAGTAATAATTATCATTATTTGCTCACATGGTTAGTTCACACAACATTGTATTGAAGGGTTATTTGTTCAAAGCCGAAGCTTATTATTAGCACCACCATAGCTTAGGGCTGTGTCTTAGGCAATACTTTTAACAACTTTTGCCCTTTAAAAAAGTTCACAGAATAATGTGAACTTTAATTTGGCAAAGTTAATAAACTCTTTTCCTTTTAAGTATAAAATAACATAAGTTAGCTAAAAATATATGTTGTTGACCACTAAGAAGGTTATTCCTATTGTATAAACTTTGGAAAAGTTTACTTTTCTCTTTTTAGGTGTAACATAACTTTTTTTTGGATGTTACTATGCATACTAAGAGATGCTTAATCTTTGTTGTATAAATAATATTCATATGATAATTTTAATAAAAAATAGTAGACTTCTTAACATTTCACTAGTCACCTTAACTATTTGAATTATTGCTTGGAATGGTAGAAGTGCTTCTACTCGTGATTAGGACTCACAAATCTATGGGGTTTCATTTTTCCAATGGATTAAATATTCATTTGCATTTGATCTTTTGTATGCCCTCCTTGCTTGCTTGCTTGAGTCATAATTATCATCTTCCTCTGCTTGGAAGACTTTGGATTTGTATTTACAATTCTTCAAATTAGTGCTCTTCAATTTGTTTGAATAGTTGGACAAATTATTCTCAAGAATTATTATATGAAAAATTTCCAAGAGAGTACATCCATAAGAAGGATTAGATTTTGTTTTGGTTAATGATTTTTCCTTCTTTAAAATAGAATAGCCACTAGATCATATAACATTTTTATAGAATCTTGGAAAGCATTGGAAGTTATAGGAGTTTTATGATTGACACAATGATTTAACAAACTTTTGAAAGATCTAGAAATTCTTAAAAATCTGAGAAAAACATTATTATCCTTGTAACGAACCACTTCTCCTTGAGTTTTTGCATTAATGATTGTAATAGTCTTTTGTGTGTTTGTAAGCATGTTTTGTTGACAAGTTATGTGTGTGCTTTCGTGGAAAAGGCTAATTGGAATAGTATTAAATTTACTAATCATATTTTCATGTATTATGATAAAATGTTTAAATACTTTATGCACAAGAAATATGTTTTAAAATACATGTTGGGAATGTTTTAGAATAATAATAATATATGATATATGGGAAAACAAAATATTTTCTATTCTATTTCAACCAAGATGCTAAGAAATAGAGGACAATGCTCTAAGGTGTGCCTCAAGAGCTAAAACAGGTATGTTGAGATGCAAATGAATGCTGATATTGAAGAACTTGACCTATGAATCAAGTTGGAGGAACCTGACCCATGAATCAGGGATACTTTGTGCAAATACTGTAGCTTTATATTTTATTTTATCTAAATGTGATGCATTACTCTTTTTAGTTTAAAATAGTAGAGTATAAATACCCTCTCTATTACTGTAGAAAGGTCACGTGATGACCTTTTAGAGCTCGTAAGATGATGGAAAAATTCACATCGTTGATGACCTGAAAAGGAAGGTGCCTTATTTGATTATGTATCTTAAATTGCCCTTGTCATGAATCTATTTGAAAACTCTTTCCTTGCATCTTATAACAATTCTAAATGATAAAGATAGAGATATTATGTTGGAATGTTCAAGAGGAATTGAACTTGAGATCTAGCAAAATCTGAATTCTAAAATATAAAAAATTTTTGATTTAGGAATTGAACTTGCAACCTGTGAATATACATACTTTATTGATTTTATTATAGTGATCATGAAGAGAATTGAAGTAATGATCCATGGTTGAAAAGAGAGAGAAGAGAGAGACAACTTTAAAAAGAAAGAAAAGAATACGAATAGTCCCCAACTAGTTAGTTACAAGAAACCAAAGAAAAGAATACAAACAATCCCTGACTAGTAGTTACAAGAAATCAAAGAAAAGAATACGAATAGTCCCCAAAAAATTAGTTACAAGAAACCAAAGAAAAGAATACGAACAGTCCCCAACAGGTTAGTTACAAGAAACCATTCATTATCCCTTATTGCACCTACAAATAGGAAGAGGGAGAGAGAGAGAGAGAGAGGGAGAACTTTAAAAAGAAAGAAAAGACTACGAATAGTCCCCATGAAATTAGTTATAGGAAACCATTCATTATTCCTTATTCCACCTAGAAATAGGAAGAGGAGGAGAGGAAAAAAGAGGACACACACAAGGCAAAAGTAGCTTTGCAGAACACCAAAAAAAAGAAAAAGAAAAAGAAAAGAAGGATACATCAACAAGGAGTGTGGTTGTGAAGGAAGAGAAGGCAGTTACTACTACATGAGATAGCAAAGAGGAAGAAAACAAGTGTGGCATAGTAATCCAATATTTGGATAATTCCTGCTAGTAAGCAAGATATCTTAGCAAGGAGGTAAAGTGATCCATCTTTGTTATGTTTGATAATGGCTAGCCAGGGCTGATTTTCTCACACTTTTCTCTTCTTGCTTGTTTAACCACCTTCGCAATGCTTGTATGAAAATATCAAGATTGTTGTTGTAAGCTTAGACTTATTTCTTTTGGATCTCTCCGCCTGTCCTCTGCACTCTCATGCTTCAAACAGTGGGATGAGAGTTTTTTCTGTAATGATTCAGAAACACCCATAATGATTTGGGGCATTTTTGGCAAAGGATTGCCAATAGGGGCTATGGATACTTGGGCCCATTGATAATGGTGAATTGTTGAATTCTTGGATTTTGGTTGGAATTCTGTTGATAAACCCTCCCCTTTTGAATGCATAAATCTTGGATCTAAATCTTGAATTATACTTATTTTCTTCCTACACCTTCTCAAGTCTGATTTTAATATCTTTCTATAAGTTGATGGAGTAGGGGAAAACCTAGGATGTTAATTTATGGTTATGATCTAGGTATTCTTTGCTATTGAACATATGAATTTCCTTATTTATGATTATTGGTAGAATGGTTACAATAGTTAAATTTAGATCTTGCTTTTGTGTGTGGCTAGAAATTATAAAATATTATTACGTGATTGAACAATTATGAGATTATCATTTTATTTGCTTATGTGGTCATTTCTTTGGTTTTAAGTTGAATGATATAAAGCTTTTATCTTTTAATCTAATGCATCTTGCACAAATATTTTATTATGCCTATTTCTTTTTAGAATTATCTCTTAATTCTTAAATTAATATTGATTGACCTATTTCAGAGCTAGATCTAGGCATTATTGATCTCGTTTTAAATTTTAAAGGTTAATGCTAGTTTGATTGTTGTAGAAAGAAAGCCACCTGGGCATTTTCTTCTTTCAACTAAATTTTTTTAGGGGGCTTTGGGTGCTAGCTCTTGCTCCCTATGAGTGGGTGTTACAGTCCCTATCTACAAGAATAAAGAAGATATGTAAAATTGTGCAAACTGTAGAGGGATCAAGCTAATGAGAGCTTTGGAAGAAAGCCACATAGTAGCATTTTGGACTTAAATCAATAGCATTAGAAAATGAATTTGGATTTATGCTAGGAAGACTTACCATAGAGGCTATTTTCTTGATATAAAAATTAATGGAAAAATTTAGAAAGTGTAGACTATATGATCTTCATTGATTTGGAAAAAGCATATGACAAGTTCCTAGAGATATTATTTGGTGGGCTTTGTGTAAGAAAAGATCCCTAATAAATATGTTAAAGTGATTCAAGATACGTATGGAGCTACTATTAAAATTAGAACAACTTGTGGAATCACATCACATCTCATTTTACAATTACAATAGGTTTACATTAAGGGTTTGCATTTAGCTTGTACTTATTTGCTATTATTGTGGATCAATTAACAAAGAAAATACAAGATGAAATCCCTAGGTGTATATGCTATTTGTAGATTATATTATGTTGATGGATAGGGACCATGAATTATAGTAATGATAAGGTGCTTTTTTCTCAAGTCATAAGATCTAAGTTCGAGCCTAGATGGAGCCATTCAAAAGAGGTTAGGCTTTTGCTCATTCACTCCCCTCCTAGGACCTTGCATTGACAAGATGAGCATTGAGCCTTGGGTGATGATCCTTTTATTATCTTGGTGGATATAGCTTAAATAGATATTGCTATTAGAAAGGAAAACTAGAGACATGCTTTAGAATTAACAAAATTAAAAATCATTAGAAGAAAGAAAATATATAATGCAATTTCAATAAAAGCATAAACAATGGTAAAATAAAAGTGACAATTTGAAGCCAAAAATGTTTTGCTACCTCAAATCCAACTAGATTGTGGCATTGATAAAGATAAAAGAGATAGGATTAATGAAGATACACTAATATTCTATGCAATAAAACAATCCTAATAAATATAACAAGAAAATTTTATAGGATAACAATCATGTTTACTATGTTATATGGTGCTGAAAGTTGGGTGGTATAAAAAATGTATGAATAATAAATTAGTGTGTTAGAAATGCAAATGCTTAGATGGTTGTTGTATGTTACTAGAAGAGATAAATTACATAAAACAAACATTAAAGTAATATTCTCCATTTAAGGTAAGTTATAAGAATGACATATTAGATGTTTTGGTTATGTACAAAGAAAATTAGATAATGAAGTTATAAAAAAAGGTTACTACTTTACTTTTCGAAGAAAGCCACCAAAAGGAAGATCAAAAGATACTTAGGAAAATTTGATTAAAGATGAGTTGAAGGAATTGCATATAACATAGATCTAGCCTTTCTTAGAGGCGAAGGAGAACAAAAGATTTAAATAGTCAACTCTATTTTGTTGGGTTAAGGTTAAGATGATGATGATAAGTGCTCTTCAATTTGTTAGCACTAATCATGCAATAAAAATATGAGATATATGCCACTTGGGCCATGGTAAAAATATCTATTTAGGCAAAGACTACAAGGTGATACTTCGAGACTGCCTTGCAACTTAGCATCAATTAATGATTGTGGACTTAGCTATACAAAGCTTGAAAGGTAGCATGAGAAAAGAGACTAAATGCATAAAATGGTAGAATTTGAAGGAAGATAATAACACTTTATTCAAGGAAAAATTGCTTCATGAAGGCACTTGGAATTAGGATTGCTCTACAAATTTAATTTGGGGCCATTTGGAAAGTTGTATTCAGAAAATTAGAAAAAACATTTTGGGTGAAACAAAAGGCAAAAAATATATCCTAAAGAAGACATGGTGGTGGAGTGATGAAGTGCAACATGCTATTGAAAACAAGAGAAATGCTTTAAGGAATGGTAGTAAAGTAGTAGCCAAGAAAATAGGCTAATATACGAAATGACTAAAATGGAGGCAGCAGTAGCAAATATGCAAAGCCAAACATAATGCCTTTGATAGCTTTTATGAGAAATTAAAAAGAAAGAAAGGAGAAAAATCTATTTATAAATTAGTAAAAATTAGAAACAAGACATTTAAGAACATTGATCATGTCAAATGCATCAAGGAGGTAGATAAAATAATTTTGGTAAAAGACAATGAAATTTTGGATAGGTGGAAAAAATATTTTGAAGAATTATTAAATAAAGAATTTATAAGAGAAGACATCCAAAATGAAGAACCAAATTTTGGTTTGGTTAATAAACTTTCCTTTTCTAAGGTGAAGAGAACCTTATCAAAGTTAAAAAATGAAATAGCTGTTGGATTAGATAACATTTCTATGGAAACTTAGAAAACATTAGAAGATATAGGAATTTCTTAGTTGATACAATTATTTAACAAAATTTTGAAGGATTAAGAAATGCCCAACAATTGGAAAAAATACATTGTTGTTCCCATCTACAAAAATAAAAGAGATGTACAAAATTTTGCAAACTATAGAGGAATCAAGCTAATGAGCCATACTTTAAAGCTTTGGGAGAGAGTCATAGAGCAATGCTTTAAACTTAAATCAATAGTAACAGAAAATTAATTTGGATTTATGTTAAAAAGCCATGGTAGCATCTCCAAGTAAAAGAATCTTATACGAGATTGACAAGAAAGCTTTTAGACGTAAATGTAGATGTAAATGTGCATACATGGTGGCATCTCCAAGCATATGAATCTTATACGAGGTTGACACGAATGTAGCTGTAAATGTACATACTGCTAATTAGGTTGCATCACCAACCATCACTAAGTAGCAATGGATCTAGGTGGTCTTTCATGGTATTATGGAAAAGAAGGAAAATAGAGCAACTAGCATCTTTTATTTATTATTTAATTGTTAATTTTATATTTTTCAGTAATCCAGTTGATTTGTTACAATAGTATCAGGAGCACCTGTAATTTTTTTGCTCATAACATATATATTTTTGCCATAGATTTCAGTTTTATTTTAATATTTTTGAANTCCGAGAAGTTAAAAATCGACTACTTGCAACAAAACTCATCAAAAATCTCATCACCACCTGCCATGCAAATTTCATTCTCACACTCCTGATTATTACCCTAAAACACTGAACAAACTCTTCAAAAATATTAAAATAAAACTGAAATCTATGGCAAAAATATATATGTTATGAGCAAAAAAATTACAGGTGCTCCTGATACTATTGTAACAAATCAACTGGATTACTGCAAAATATAAAATTAACAATTAAATAATAAATAAAAGATGCTAGTTGCTCTGTTTTCTTTCNTTTAAGTAACCAGGGATGGATAAGCTGATAATTTCGAAAGAACAAAGCCTTACGCAGAGCTGCAGTAGCATAGCCGTAGTTGGTGTTCCAGCGCAGTTGCAAAGGCCCACGACCGAAGTATTTTTTGCCTTCGTCACACTTCCAAATCGATTTGAGCGTACAGTACTGATTCTGGTTCTTCTCCGCCTCTTCCTTAATACATCCACCTGCATCAGGTTAGGCACGGATGGTCAGCCAGAGAGAGACTTAGAGTAGAAATTAGCCGTGGAAAATCCTAAATCACCAGCAACACCGAGTTAAAGGAAATTCATGACCTGATATGGTTTTCGCTATTGCAATTTAAATGAAAAAAAATAAAATAAAATCTGAAATCTAGAATTCCTTCCACAGGCATTTTTTCTTTAAACTCAACCTTCTCTCTGTTTTTCCGGAAAGAATCTTATAGACCAATGCTGTTGAGTAGATTCGGGTTTTTCACGGAAAGAATATTATGAGCAGAATCGGGCACGTGACCACGAAAGTTTTTTTTTTTTTAATTTAACCTTCTAAGGGTGGGTTTTCTCCGGAAGAATCTTACCATACGGTAAAGCTAATATATAGATTGAATTTAAGTTATGTATTAATTGAAAATGAGGAATCCAGGATTCTCAATTCAATTTGCATTTAGGTACAGAAGTATATGGAAAGATTAGGATGGGTTGGGAGGTGGAGAAGTGAATTAAAAAAATAATAAAATATTTAAATTATATATTTTTTTTACATTTTACTTTTATTAAATATTATTTCTAATTTAAATTAAATTAAAAGTATATAAAAGAATCCTATGACCTTTTATTCATCCTCCTGCTTCTTGTCAGCAGAAATTCTCTAGGATTTGTAAATCCCTGATGCATAGAATTTTATTGGATATACAAAGAAAAAAATATCAATACATATTATTTTATTTTTCTATGGTAAAGTTTACAAATGCACATTGTTACTTGGAAATACCAAATGAGTATCAATGCAAATAAATAAAGATGCTTAGAAAATTCAGAAGTTCTTTAACACATTTTTATTTGCCATTCAAAAACTGTATAAAGAGGCATGTATTAAGTTAACAAAGGGGAAAAAATAATTGCAAAAGCTAATTTTATTATTGTAAACCAAGAATATCTCTTTCTTCTACTTTTTCTTGGAATTGGAAACGATCATCTTAATGCCAAACAATTATCAAATTTTCTTGTTAGTTTTATACAATGTGTGATCTTTTTAGATTAGGAATTGACTGAAAATAATATTTAACTTTACTAGAGTTCTTTCAAAAGAGTGGCATTTAGGCATTCATAGCCACGAGAGGAAGGATAAAACAAAAAATAATGGTCACAAACTTGCACTTGTTCAGTCTCTACAAGAAACTCAACAAGTTAATTGAGGGCAAAATCATTTTGCCAAGATGGTAAATCTGCTAATTTGATGAGCACAAACTCAACCTTCAACTTGTTTTGCTATGCATGAGTACTTTAAAATGTTCTTAGCTTGGGATGGTAATTTGACCAATTTGTAGAGGTTGAAAATAGAAGAGAGCATTCATTTCCTCTATTCTCTAACCACCTCTTCCTTATTTTTCTTTTTATCTTTATTTTAATTTTTTATTCTTTTATAAACTTAATTTTGATTATTTTCTTCTCTTTTGTTTTTCTTAAACGAAGTTTGTGTAACATGTAACTATTGGTTGATTTTAAAAAGGCTTTCTTGGTCTAATAGTGCTTTTGGCTCATTAATGAGTTATCTAATATAAAAAAATTTAATAATAAATAAATTCTTTGAAGCAGAGGTAATTTGGCCATGGAAATCTACTTACATGGGTAGAGGGCCATACCCATAGTAGTTGTGTGCATGCTTGTAGTCTGGATGTCTATAACCAAACATTAAGGTATCACAAAATGCCAAACTTCCCATCTTTTTTAAAGGTATAAATGTAAGGAGTATTCCTAATTTTTTCATCACATCATACATACACCATGCATGGGAGGTTGTAGTTGAAAATCTTAGTGACAAGAGATGAACCAGCATAGTAAACGAGCAATGAAAATAGGACCCATGTTTATTGGCAATCGGGTAAGAGAGACCCACACTATCCTTAGGGTCAATGGATTCATTAATGAAAATGCAAGGACCACTGAACATTGCCACCTATCTATAGCTAGAAACAACTCAAATTCAAGGACCACTTCAATACAACAGAAACAACTCAAATTCAAGGACCACTACAATACAACAAAACAAGAGTGTTTACATGTTAGAAACATTATCAGCTATGCTTACCTTTATTCATAAAAGTACCATTAAAGAAATGGGTCACTAGATTTGTTAATTAATTCAAAATCTATAAAAATTCAAGGGCCATTGCAATATAACAAAACAAAAGTATTTACATGCTAGAAATGTGGACAACTATCTTTATTCCTTATCTTTATGCATGAGAGATCAATTGTGGAAGGTTCGTTGGAAATCTTCGACTTAGAGCAATGCATGCTCGGGTGGAGAAGGCAATCACCTTATTGGGCCTTACTGCTAGATTGAGGTGATAGGTCACTATCTTGAAGTATACATGCTCCACCAGTGTGAGTGCACCAAACTCCTTATGATCGACCCCGTAACACTATTGAGTCCACTCCTTTTTGGCCTTTGGGTTAGCTTGTGTAGATAGCTTTGCCAATTGTGTCCCAAAATAAGGCAACCCAAGAGCTTGTGTGATGGCTTTAGTTGAGTAGGACTCTTGAATATCATTGATCTTCACTATGAAGCTTGCCCTTCTATTATTCCAAAAGAGGCATGTCTCTCCCATGTACCACTTCCCATTGGAAGTGATGATTGACCACATGGGAGAGGTTTGAAATTGTGTCTTCACTTCTATTGGAGCATGCTCTAAGAATTGCCCAAAGTTTAGTTCCTAGAGAACTAAGCATTGGACATCACAGGGCTTGATTGTATCAAGCCAGACTTGTGGTAATGTGACTTCAAGTCATGATATGGGCCCTAGTACCTCTCCTCATTGTGATTGTTCTGTTGCAACTTCTTCTTTGGGAATCTAACATATTCCACTTTGGGCTCCTCCCAAACAAGTCCTATTACATGGGCTTCTTTTGCATATTCCTGGGCTTGTTCTTGTTGGCTCCTTCTAGTTCTAGGTTGTCTCTTCCTTGGTTGAGAGGGTCCTCCCTCTTGTGGCCGTTTCGGTCTTGGTGAAACAATTTGTGATACCTTATCTCCTTGGGAAAGTTACACTTGGCTAAGTTGTGATTTTGGCTAATTTGATTAATTTTTAATCATTATTTTATTTGCGTTTAAATGTTAATAAGTTACACTAAAGGGTGTAAAAAGGGTTAACTCTTAAAAACTGATGGTTTCATATCATTGTATTCATTAACCCTTGGGGAAGTTAGAAAAATTTTCAAAAAATTTCATCAGAAACCTTAAGGTTTATGGTCACCACAACTATGAGCTTACCTCTGGTAGTTGTAGGATTGAAGAATGGAGTGATTTGGAAAAATAGCTGGAAAGTTATAAGCGCTAGAAGGTTTTGGGCTCTAAAAAATGGCAAAAATCCCCTCTTGTTATAAAGCAAATGACAAAAATTGCAAAGTGTGTAGTGGTATATATAAAGTTTTTAGCTTGCATTGATGGGGCTTAGTCGACAGGGCCTATTCAACGAGGTCGGTTGCATCGACTAGGCCTAGTCGATGTGGTTGTTGACCACCATTGACTTTGGTCAAACCTTTAAAATACAAGGAGTTTTTAAGTGAAAATAGAGTCAAATTGAAGCCCAAAAAGCTACGAAGATGATGAAAATAGTAGAAGAGGGTGTTGGAGCTTAGCAAATTTGAAAAATTGAGAAAATGGTTTGGAGAAGAAATTTTATGAGAGGTTAAGGAGCATAGAGCAAGATACACAATGGGACATGCGAAAGATAGGATTGTAGCGGCCTCTTCAACCAAAGGAACAGATCGAGGCGCTGGTGTTGGACTCCGATCTCGGTGAGGAGAGGGTTCGCGTTCAGTTTGAAAACCTGCCAAGGACCCCATCCCTGATGCGGGACTCTTGTTCAGGGGCTGGCCCAGCCCTTCACGATCGTACCGCACACGCCCTAGAGGGCGGGTGGCATCTCATTGGAAAAAAAGGATGAGTCGCCACCAGGAAACCGCTGGCACACAAGGGTGAGCTAGGGCATCCCGGGGGGGGGGGGGGGGGGGGGGGGGGCGGGTCCGTAGGGACAGGCCTCCTAAGAAGGGTAGGACTCATGGTCAAACCACAACAAATGGTCAGCCTCTAACCAGCCCTGAAGGGCCACGGGAAAAAGCTACGGCGGACTCAAGGGGGAAATGCCTGGAGGAGACGGGACGGGAGGCCATGCCAAGCATGACGAATAAGCCCTACTTTCATGCTCTGGTTGGTGATGGAGCTCTGTCTCCGGAGGGCCACCAAACGAAGAGGGCCCAAGCTGACTACCTTGGGTTGTTGCGCACCCCTGCCTCGGGGGGGGGGGGGGGGCGCGGGGGGGGGGGGGGCGGGAAGGACCGTGCCGAGGGAGCTCTATCGCCACCTCTAGTCATGAGCTGGATAAATACTAGCCATGGGGTAGTGCAGCCCCGCTCCCCTCTAGGGGGAATGAGGCCAAGAAACAACCGAGGGACAAGGATGCCACTGCCAGCGTTTAAGGTGGGGCGACCAGACAACAACACTCACCGATACAAGGCCACACAGTTATTCGTCGATTTGGGCATGTAGCCCACACTCTAGGAGGTGTATCAAAGACACATGTCCCCATGAAGGTTCTATCATGGAATTGCAGGGGCCAGGGTACCCCATACAAATGACATACCCTGAAATGCATGGTGCGAGACGAGAGGTGTGATATTGTGTATTTACAGGAGACCAAGCTTCAGTAGATAGAAGCCCAGGTGCTGTAATGGCTGGGGTGGCACAACCATCTGGTGCCTAGCAGGGGACGTGCGGGAGGCCCTGCGATCCACACCAAGACGGACTCGTATGTCTGGGACACCTCTGATTGGTGCATTACGGTGCACTTGCTGGGGCCAGATGTCTGGATTACTAATGTTTATGGTGCTCAGGGGTGGCAAGTTTTCCTTCAGGAACTTGCATGCATTCCGGAGCTTGTCCCCAACGACACTGGTTGGTTGCTGATTGGTGACTTTAACCAAAGGCTCTATAGTTGGGAGAAATTTAGAGGCTCCATGAAGGAGCCCCTAGAGGCACCCGAATTTCACGTGCTGCTGCAATGAAATGACCTCATCGACATTGAAATCACAGGGTGCAGGTACACCTGGAGCAATCGCCATCAAGGCACTACGCGGGTCCAATCCCAGATTGACCAGGTGTGGGTTAGTAGGGCGCTGCTGACCGACTGGGGTATCCATGCTTATGGGGGGGGGGGGTCCGGATGGCCTATGACCATAGGGCTATTTTCTACCAATTGGACAGTGACGTATTTTAGTGTCCCTGTTGATTTTGGTTCGAGCGCACCTGGCTCCGAAAGATGTGGCTGGGCGCGCTGGTGCAAGAAATCTGGCACAGATACCTATGCTAGGGGGGTCCACGGGATTTCTTGAAAAATGGGTTAAAGACCCTGAAACAGAAAATCAAAAATCTCGACACCGAAGAAAAATATAGCTTCAAAGGAAATTGCTGCCAGCTTCAGGCTTAGCTGCAGGCAATTCAGGATCAGCAGGAGTAGGGAGTAGACCACAACTATGAGGAGCTCACCCTCCAAGCAGAATTACAGCTGCTATAGCGCGAAGAGGAGGATTATTGGCGTCAACGGGCCCAGGTGCAGTGGCTGAGGGCCGGGGATCAGCACACGAAATTATTTTTCGCCATGGCGAAGGAGCACCATGGAAATTGTCAATGTCCGTTGCAATGTCTCTTGCAGGGAGAGCAAACACACCCCCATTCATGTGCGGACAGACTGCTACACTACTAGTAGTAGGTCTGGACATGGCAGTCTACCGACCCGATTTCTGTGCCTGTTCACAAGGCCTTGACCCCAGCTGATAATTCGTGACTGTTGAAACCCTTCTTGCATCAGGAACTTCGTACCACGCTGCAGGAGATGCCTACAGATAAGGCATCGGGGCCGGACTGTTGGCCAATTGAATTTTTCCTAGAATTCGAGGATGTGCTGGAGGCGAACCTACTTGACCCTTTCAACCACATGCTGGCGTGACGTCAAGTCTGCAAAGAAATTAATTTCTCCAGCATGGTCCTGCTACTAAAGATGAAGAAGCCCACTTCCCCAAGACATTTCCATCCCATCGGTGTCTGCAACTCGCTTTTGCATTTGTTTTCATGCATGCTCGTTGCCAGGCTTCAACCCCTCATGCCACGGCTGGTGGGGAAAAACCAGGCTACTTTCACAAAGGGCCGCCACCTCCAAGACCAAGTCTTACTACTGCAGGAAATTTAGCACTCCCTCCGCGTTGCTAAATTCCTAGGCCTCTGCATCAAGCTCGATATTACCAAGGCTTACGACTCTGTTAGTTGGGCAGCCTTGCAGAATGTACTGCTTGTGAAAGGCCTGGACAAGAACTTTGTGGAGCTCTACCTGTAGATGCAACAGGGAGGGCGATACTCCCTAAATATTGATGGCCAGGGGGTGGGTATCCTCCATTTCAAGGTGGAGGAGGCCTTAGGAAGGCAGAGGCTGATCCAATGGCTTTCCATCGCGCTAGAAGATCCCTCCCTCTGGGCGTAAATTCTGCAGCGAAAGTACAGGCCCTAGATAGCGATTGGTTCTAACTCCTTCATCTGGAGATAGTTGTGTGCCCATGTTAGGTCATTGGGAAATGATTACGAGATCTCCCTGCATCCTCGTCAGTACCTCCAGAAGCAATTCCCGACTGATTCGCACTGGATGCAGCTCTGGAAGGGAATCCTCTTGGAAAAAATCAAGATGTTTGGGTGGCTGATCCTCCACCAGGCCCTCCCCGTCCAGACATTATTGTAGTCTAGGGGCATGGTAATCAGTAACCATTGCCTCCTATGCAATCAAAACTCTGAGACGTTACAGCACTTCATGCATGAGTGCCACATTACTAGACAATTTTGACATACGGCCAGTCTCCATCCCCCAACTATTTTTGGTAATTCGTTGATGCTAACAGCTCTATGGATTCTGTGGAAGGCTAGAAATGAATGCATCTTTAAAGGCACAACCTTCCCTCCCTTGACTGTGTTATCTGGTAGGTTCAGGAAATTTTGGCATGAAATTACTACCGTGATGGACCTGCATACCTACCTCGAGCCACCCGCGACAGTTATTCAACGTTGCCCAGAGCTTTGGTGCTAGGCCTCCCACATGAGGTGGACTCAAATTTTTCCTAGAATGGCTGCTGACCTAGAGCTTGACACCCATCCCTTTTACAAAAATTGGTGCGAGGAGACTACCGTGTTTAGAGGGTGGCAGATTCATATCACGGCTGCGTCGGTCGCGGCCGCAATTGGGGCACCCTTCAGTGATGCTCACATCCCCCCGTTGGTGGGTTCGCATGCGGCCACTCTTGATTTCTTCCAGGGCCCCATCTTGAAGATGGCCAGTGGACATATCAAGGGGACGGCCCTCTCGCCTGATTGGAAGGTGGCAGCAAAGTTGGTCGAATGCTACCTCATCCATTCCGGGTCGCACCACAAGCTGAATGGGGTGCACTTTAAATTCCTTCAATGCATGCACGACGACACCCCCATCAACCTGCCACTATTTCTCTAGGAGTCTCTG
>MNCI01031253.1:286622-302101 GCA_015680685.1 Gnetum montanum
GGGGGGGGGGGGGGGTTCAACTCCTCTAGGGGTCCTTTCTTTCTTGGGTGGCATGGGGCTAGCGACTCTAGTCCTTGCTACACATTTGTGTAGCTCCTTTCAAATTTTTTGGAATATAATTTTTCTCTCGACCTTTTTCGAAAAAGATAGGATTGTAGCAATGTCTAAGGTAAGGGACTTAATTATCGAAACTAAGAGATATGCAAGTGGGTCCTCCCCAGAGTAGGCACATGCACTTTTTTCCCTTGCATAACCTTAACTAAGGAGTTTGTAAATCTCACAGTCAATTAATGATCATGAAAAGTTAAGTACCAACTAGAAAGAATCTATCCATGAATTCTAACACATCAAACTAAGACATCAAGCATAACATGAAAATTGACAGTGAGGTGAGTTACAGGCAACATAGGTGAATGACTAAGAAGGTGGCATGGAATCCTGAATTGAGGTCATATGAAGTCCCTTGTGGAGTTTGTGTTTAAAACAACCTGAGAAGATCCATCCTTACTGCAGACCAAAACAAACCCCTTTCAGTGACTTCGCATCATCACAAAAAGACTGATTTACCCCCTTAATACATAAGAGTGCTCCAACAGAACAACCACCATTCCATAAAGAGAAGAGAAGGAAGAAAAAAAATGAGAGAGGGCCTTAGTTAGAGGGGACCTTCAGGCATGAATAACATTTCTTTCTAGTCCCATAACTAATGATTGAAGCCCATTTATTTGTCTAAGGCCTATGCTTTGAATTCCCATAATGTTTTTTTTGTTTGTTTTTTTTCTTTTTGCATGGAAACCACACAGGCAAAGACTTTATTCAACTTCCTACTATTGGATGACATGGAAAGGTAAGAAGTCTATGAAAACACTCAAGCACCTGAGTGAGTAGAAGAGTACAAAGAGTATTGAGTCTTCTTGAAGTCACACCTTGTGCAAACCTTTGAATCCTTCCCAATTTTTAAAACTACCAAGGTCACAAATTAATTAAAGGTTTCTTTAATGAAAAGGGACCTCGAACTTTCAAAACAAGAAAAACCATAGAGTTTGTGAATGGGTGGATGACATGGCCTCATTGCCTATTTCATAAAATAAAGTCATGTCTTAGCCATCAGACATTAGAATTCAAAAATAGAAACTAGACATTGATAGTTACAACATTAGGCATAAATCATCATTAGTAAACAACAACATTGGCACTGTGTCCTGTGATAATAAAGCATGTTTATTAGCAAAAATAGTGAAAATTCACACACAAAAAATAGTAAAATATATAAGAAAGTATAAAATATTCAAGAAAGATAAAACATGCTAACAATGTTGTAAAATAAAAAATTGAGAAAATCAATAGAATGAAAAACCAAAAAGAAGTAAAAATCAACAAAGTGTAAACCAAAAATGTGTAAAAAAAGAAGAAGCAAAAAACTAAGAAGCCATGTGTGTGGTTAGCATGAATGACCATCTCCCCCACAACTAAGTTGAAAGGAGGAGACACAGAATATAGAGCGCGGTGTCCATTTGATAAGATAGTAGTTGCACTAGCTTGTCTTGGCTCGAGAAAAGGTTTCACTTATTGGATGTTGACCAACTAATTTTTATGTGGGCTCTCAAGTTTGTAGATTAACATGGTTCTAGAAGAAAAGGTTTTGTCAATTATATAAGGTCCCTCCCACAATGTTTGAAACTTTTTTTTCTGGGGTACATGTGTGGGGTTCTAGTAGAGAACCTTATCTCTCGGTTGAAATTTCACTTTTTGTATTCAAAGGTTATGTTTTTTTTCATTGAACACCTTGTGCACTTGATTCAAAGATAGGGGTACTAATTGGTTTTCATCTAGCATGTTAAGGCTAGTCAGTCTTTCTTTCTGTGTGAGACATAGGTCAAGATTCAGTTCATAGGTTGTTGAGAGTGTATAGAGCTTGGATTGAATTGGAAGCATTGGAAGTTTCCCATACACTAACTTAGAGGGAGAGTAGCCACTAGGAAGCTTCCATGTTAAGTGGTAGACCCAAAGGGCATTGTTGAGTTTTGTGTTCTAGTCTCTCTTATATTTGCTTATAGTCCTTGTTAGGATCTTTGTGATCTCCTTGTTAGTTACCTCTACTTGACTGTTGGCTTGGAGGTGATAAGGTGTTGTTAATTTATGTTTAACCCCAAGTGTTGCATGAGTTTTTGAAAAGTGGCACTTGTAAAATGAGTTCCATTGTTAGAAATTAGTGCATGTGGCATCCCAAACCTATTTACAACATTTTGTTATACAAATCTAGCAGTAGTGGATGATGTACAATCGGTAATGGCTACTACTTCTACCCATTTGGTGTACTAGTTGATTGCTACGATGATGTATGACTTTTCTTTAGACATGGATGTGATGGGACCCATGAAGTCTATGCCCCATATGTCAAAGGGTTCTAGTGGCTGAATTCACTGTTGAGGATCCTCCATTCATGTGGTCATCGCACCATCTCTTTGACAATGTTCACAAGATCAAACAAATTGGTGGGCATCCCTGAAGATTGTAAGCCAATAGTATCTTGCCATTAGGATTTTAATGATTGTGCATCTCTCAGCATAGTGGCCTCTATAGGGGCCTTCATGAGCATCTTAGAGAATGTGTAATTGGCCTGTATAAGGGACACACCAATGAACTAGGCCATCAATGTACACCTTGTAAAGTTATTTGTTGATTTCCATAAAGTACTTAGCTTGATGAAGAAACTGTTGTTTCTTCCTAAGGTCTAGATCTTGTGGAATCTCTTGAGTAAGAAGGTAAGTGAAGATGTCATCAAACCATGTTGTTTCTGTGGGCACTTGGTCATTTATTGCTCCTGTAAAGAGAAGTTTGTCTGGAAATTGATCAAAGAGTGGGCTCTCCTCCTCTTTATTATCCAATATTAATTGAGAGAGATGGTTAGTGGTCACATTCTTAGTTCTTTTTAGGTCTACCATTGTGATTTTGAATTCCTAAAAAATCACTAGCCATCGTATGATACGGGGGCTTACTGTTGGCTTGTTCATTAGGAAGTAGATGACACCATGATTTATGTCCATAAACACCTTATAGCCAAGCACATAGTGCTTGAAGTTTTCAAGAGCATACACCACTACCATTAGTTCTTTTTTAGTTGTGTAATTCAACTGTGTACCCAAAATGCTTTAGCTCATGCAATGGATGTAATATGGATGTGTCTTATTGTCCAGTTCTATAAGCATAGCTCCTAAGGCATAATTAGATGCATCTGTCATTATATGAAATGGCCTGGACCAGTCTGGTGCCCATATAATTGGAGTTTTCACAAGTTTTTCTTCTAGTAGTTGGAATGCATGCTTGTACTTCTTGGTCCAGATGAATGGGACATTTTTCTTTGTAAGTTTGACTAATGACTTTGCAATCTTAGAGAAATTCTCTATGAACTACTAGTAGTAGCCAATGTGTCTAAGGAATGATTAGACATCTTTTATTATCTCTAGTTGATGTGTGATTCCTTGGATAACCTTTATCTTTTCCAGATCTACCTCAATCCTTGCCTAAGTAATTCTATGACCTAGTACTATGCCTTCCTAGATCATTAAATAGCTATTCTACCAATTGAGCCTAAGGTTTATTTTGACACATCTTTTTAGTGCTTACTCTAGGTGGTGCAGGGCTTGCTCAAATGTAGTCCCATAGGTAGATAAGTCATCCATAAATACTTCTACCTTGCTACCAATTTTCTATTGAAAAATGCTAAGGATCAAGCATTGAAGTGTTGCAGAGGCATTACATAGACCTAATGTCATCTTGCAATATGCAAAAGTCTCCCAGGGACTCATGAATGTCATTTTGTCCTGATCTTCTAGTGTAATTTGGATTTGGCTATAACCACTATAACCATCCAAGAAGCTATAATAATAATGCCCAGATATAGTGTCCAAAACTTGGTCCAAAAATGGAAATGGAAAATGATCTTTAAATGTTGTCATATTCAATAGCCTAAAGTTGATGTAGACCTGCCACTTGCCACCTTTCTTTGGAAAAATTATGAGTGGGCTAACCCACTCACTATCTACGATGGAATAGATGAATCACCTTAAGTAGTTGTNTGGAGCAATATTTGCATTGATGATAACCAGCTTACCATTGTTTAAATATGCATACTCCATGTCGACTAGTAGAGTTTGTAACTCTAGGGGCTCTTGCCTAAAATTATCAGGGATTTCCAACTCTTTCCAATAGGTATCATCATGTTCATTGTAGCAACCGAAAACTTCGATGGCTAGAAAATGCTGAGGGGTTGGCAGGCATGATAGTTTCAACCCCGTACTCGTGGGAGGGCCGTGCTGGGAGTGTGTGCGGATACAGGGTGCCCTGAATGGTCTAGTCAATCAAACAGGGACTTAATCAGCATCTATATAGCCTTTTGCAACATATAATATGAAAATAGGAATGGAAATGCAAAGCGATACTTGAAAGCAAATCAAACAGAAAAAAATTAATGCCACATGTAACAATAAGCGAGGAATAAGGGAAAATGCAGTTAGAAAATTGCACCATTCCGAAGCTACAAGTTCACTCTGCTGAAAGCTTAGGGATGCTCACTTTTCAGAGTGTCGAACAGAGAGCTTACAATGCTAGGTGTTACAACATGCACAAAAGAGGACTTGAATGCCAGAGTGAATGCCAAGGAGATGCTAAGTCAAGGAATTGAGGAGAATTCCCTACCTTTTTGAATGCTATTTTTGTTCAAAAATTCCGAACCCTTTGAATGTCGTTTCTCAGGGTATTTATAGAGCCAAGGGTGCTCAAAAGGGGCGATTTGGATGCCACGTGCCCTAGGCCCATGTTGACTTGCTGGCGCCACGCATGCCGCATATTACCGTTGGACTTGTAAGACTGTTGTAATGCAAACTTGCTATGCCATAATTGTAAACCTTCCATGCCGTAATTGTGCTTTCAACATCTGGAGACGTGTGCCAACGGTCTAATTAGGTGAAGTGCATTGATGTTGCACAACCACCAGCATGCCTTGCTATGCCGTGTAGCATAGCATGCTTGGCATAGCTTCTTGTCATTCATTTTGCTTCATGTGCGATGCATGCTTGCTACACTATGCTACACTACGTAGTGTACCAACTGGCTTTTGTCGCGAAAGCTTTGCCAATTTATCAACTTTGCTTCCTATGATGCATGTCTCGTGAACTTTGCTGTTTCTGCCCTTCAAGCTGCCTTCTGTCTCTTTCACAGGATTGCTATAGCTTGCTGAGCCTTGTAGCTCAGTGTAGCATAGTAGCAGACATGGTCTGCCACTTCCTGACAAAAAGGGACATTGGTGAAGGATTTGGAATTGAGCATGGAGAACTATTGGTGAAGCTATTGCCGTGCTATGCTATGATATGTGACGTAGCATAGCATGGCACTTCATTCTGCAATTGTCTTCCGAAGCTTGCTACGCTACATGAAGAGGCGTAGCATAGCGTAGCAGACTTCATGACATAGAAAACTTGTCGAACTGATCCTGGTGCACCCTGAGTGCTGTTGCCAACTCTGCGCCATTTTTGAGTAGGTTGTCGATCGGGCAGACTACTTAGGCAGATAGGCAAGATGACCTGTGGAGCCTGTTTAAACCTAAAGTTAAAAATTTGCCGAATTGGTTGTCCTGGACTTAGTGCATTCTCCTCCTGATGAACCACTATAGTGTTGGCATAGATTGCAAGGCTTGGTGAAGCCAGAATAACCTCACATTTTTTGAGGTGTTTCATTAACCCCTCTTTGTTGACATCTGGAGAATAGGCTCCATAGACGTCAGCAAAGAATACGAAACACTGTAGCAGACAAAATGCTGAGGCTGTCACTTGATGAGTGTCGAGATGTTGCTTAGCCACACTTGAGAGTGTTGCATTAGTCTTGTAGAGGTTAAGGCAGAGAGCAAAGATGATGTTTAGCAAAGTCCCTCGTCGGAATGCTTTAAGGGACTCCCTCGTGTTTTCATCTTTGATTGGCGCTGTTTTTCAACCTCTCGTAGGATGGGTACTTCCTTCACAGGATGAGTTGTGTTACATTCATGAAGGGTTTTGACCCACCTACAAGTGTGTTCCATGCGGTGGTGAGCTATGTTACGTGTGCCATGGAACTGACACTCTGTAGTAGCCAGGCTAGCTGAGGAACTTGCTTTGCGATGCTGTAGCATTTTCTGCTATCATGAGATGTGTCTGCGAGGATAATGTCTTACTGGCTACTAGCATTGTTGTCACTCTTGGGGCATCGTGGATGGCATGCAATGTCCCAAGCAGGAAGGCTAGCAGTGGCCTTGGCAGCGTCGATGTCGAGGAGCTGGCCTCGAGGGTGTTGGGAGTTGTTGTGGGTGTATATGCTCTAGAATCACTGCCAGGGGCTTGCATTCCTGGTTCAGCTATGGGATCAGCTACCACATAGCTAACATCATGCAAGCCTAGGTGTTGGCAAGGAGCTGCAGTCACCATATTGTGGCTAGGCCACAATAGTGTTGGCACTCTAGATGTGGGAGCTAGCCCAAGAATCACTGGCAATGCTGTGGGCCATGATGATAGTAGGTTTGAAGGGCTAGTGTGACACCATACGACATCTTCGGAGGGCTAGCATGATGCCAAGGGTGGTGGCATCACATATGTTTTGAACCTTGTTCTCGGTGTGTCGTGAACTGTGTCCCAGAATTGCGACGTCCCACCCACACATTAGCCTCGCATCCACTCGTTCGATGTGTATCTGGTGTTGGTGCATGTTGGGGATGCGATGTGAACCCAGTTTAAGGTCTTCATAGACCATGTGCTGGTTTAAGATCCCAGTGGACCGCTGTGATGGTTTAAGGTCCCAGCAGACCGTACATGCTAGTTTATCATTGTAGCAGACGTGCCGTGGTAGTTTATAGTCATAGTGGACTAACAGTACCAGTTTTACGTTGTAGTGGACGGTTGCTGCCAGTTTTACGCCGTAGCGGGTGCTGCTCGATGCCGCTAGTTTATCCTCATTACGAACGCTGCTTGGTGTGATTTCTAGTTTATCGTCGTAGCGGACGGTGCTTGTTGTTGCTGTTTCATCTTAGACGTAGTATGGCTTGAGATACGAGTGATTCACCGGGTTGGCAAACTCATTGTCATTCATGTTCGCCAGCTTGAAGGCTCCGTTTCCAAAGGCTTTGGTGACCATGTAAGGACCTTCCTAGTTTCCTAAGAATTTTCTCATGTGCTCTTGGGTGGCCTTGAGGATGAGGTCTCCCTTCTACACTGGTTGTCGATGTGGATCTGCATGGTGCTTCTGCCGCTGCTTGCTTTGGTAGTGCCCAATGTATTTCAGCGTCTGCGCACGCTCTTCCTCCACTGAGTTGAGGTCGATGGTGCACGCCTCGTTATTTTGAGCTTTGCTCATGACATCCACGAGGATCATCTAGAGTGAGGGTACCTGCAACTCAAGAGGAAATATAGCTTTAGATCCGTAAACAAGACTGTAATGGGTCTTACTTGTTGTAGTTCTACACGTCGTTCGGTAGGCTCAGAGGACGTAGAGGATTTGCTCGTGCCACCACGTCTTGCTGTTGTTGAGCATCTGCTTCAGCAAGTTAATGATGGACTTATTTGTAGCCTTCGCCTACCTATTTGCCTACGGATAATAAGGGGAAGAAAATGATTGTTTAATGCCTAGATTGCTACAGAAGGTTCAGGTTTCTGTACTGCTGAATTATGACGCATTTTTGATCATAATAGTCATTGGAAGCCTAAACCTTGTCACAATGTTGTCGAGGATGAAATGGCAGATTTGCTGAGATGTCGTCTTCTTTAGGGGAATAGCTTTCACCCATTTGGTAAAACACTCAGTGGCGGTGATAATGAAGCTATGCCTTGCAGAGGACTTAGGTGTGATAGGCCCTATGAGGTCTAATCCCCATCGTTGGAAGGGCCACGTGATTTGCATTGAGTGCAGATCTATAGGTGCTATGTGTATGAGATTTGCATATCTTTGACACGTGTTGCATGTCTTGGCTTTCTTCAGGCAGTCATGTTCCATGTGGGGCCAGTAGTACCCTAGATGTCTGATTTTGGTAGCCATACCCCTGGGTGCTATGTGTCCATCGCATAACCCCTCATGAACTTCGTCAACTACCTTCTGCACTTGCTTACCACCTACACATGCTAGCAATATCCCGTCATAGGAGCATCTGCATAGGGCATTGTTCCCCATGAGCAAGTATTACCGGGCATGCCTACGGATTGTATCTCTCTGGGTAGATGTTAATCCTTCAGGGGGCTCGCCATGCTACAGATAAGCTTTAATGTTGGCGTACCACTCTTGGGTATTCGCAGCGTTAACAGATGCCACGTGTTCCACCTAAGTGATAGGCTCTGTGCATTCTATGATCGAGGTTGGCAAGTTTACCAAGGAATATGATGGAATGTTCAACGCAAGGGTAGCTAAAGCGTCTACCATGGTGTTTTCATTATGTGGCACGTGTTGCACATTAGTTGTCGCAAATGGCTTAAGTAGGAATTTTGCTAAGTCATAGTAGGGTTGCAGGTGCGTAGCCTTGTAGGCATAGACCTCGGTGACTTGATTCACGACTAGTTGTGAATCTGTCTAGATTGCCAGGTGTTGTATGCCTAGTGCTCGGGCAGTTAAGAGGTCTTTGAGTAGCCCCTCGTACTCTGCCACGTTGTTGGTGCAAGGAAATGTAAATCGATAAGCGGATGGGTGCAGTTCCCCAGAGGGGAACGTGATCGTGGTAGCAACGTTACTTCCTCGCGTGGTTGAGGCACCGTTGAAGTGTAAAGTGGCTTCAAAACATGACAGGACGATGTTGACATTGCTAACATATTCATCTAGGAACTCGGGGTCTATGATCACCTTGTCATCGATTGGCGAGGCTGTGAGTTGGGTTGCTATGGCTTGACCCTTTGTCGAAGATTGACTTATATTGCCTTCCATCGGGCTATCTTGTTACTTTCATATAGGTTGTTGGTGATAGCCCAGAGTATGTTGCTTTTGCAAATGATGTTGGCTGTACTACGAAATAGATAGTGTTACCAATTTTTTAATGAAAACACTAAGGCTAGGCAATTCTTCTCTACTTCATTGTATTTCGTCTCATATGCTACTAGCACATGGCTCAGGTAATACACTGGTATCTCAGAACCATCGTCTCGCTTTTGACATAGTAGTGTTGCTATGGATGTGTTGGAGGTGGAAAGGTATATGAAGAAGGGCTTGTCCCTTTGTGGCGGGTGCACCGTTGGGAGGTGTGAGAGCTCCTTCTTCAGATTGTTGAAGGCTTGTTGACATTGGGTTGTCCATTCGAAGTTGACCCCCTTCTTTAGAAGATGTTGCATGGGGTGTACCTTGTTGGTCATCTACGTAGTCGTTTAATGTTTCTAGGATGTAGTCACTAAAAATGTAAGTCATGGCTCACTGGTAGGTTGCCCCAGCATTTTTGAGCCTGAAAGGCATCATGGTGTAGCAGAAGATCCCCCATGGGGTTATGAAGGTTGTTGACAACTGGTGCTTTGGGTTAATGCAGATTTGGGTGTACCCGGAGAAATCATCCATAAAGGATAGCAAAGCATGGCCAGCCGTGGTGTCAATGAGTTGATCTATGCTCAAGAGTGGGAAGTTGTCTTTGATCGTTGCCTTGTTCATGTCCCAGAAGTCTATACAGATTTGTATTCCTCTCGTTTTCTTCAAAACCACAACGATGTTGGATACCCACTCTGAATAGTCAACTGTGTAGATGAAACTTGCTTGGTATATCTTAGTGATTTCATCCCTCATAGCTAGTGCAATTTCTAGCTTAACTTTGTGAGCTTTCTACTTAACTATCTTTATGTGGGGGTCTAGGATGATGTTGTGTTGAATCAGCCATGGGTCCAGACCTGGCATGTCACTATACGACCATGCGAAGACCTTGATGTTGTCTTGCAAAACTTTGGCTATGTTTTTATGCATTTGTGTGTCTAGGAGGAAGTTGAGTTTCAATGTTTTTAGCTTCCCCTTTAATGTGGTCACAGGCGTCTCAACAAGAGGATCCTTGGTTACATCCCTGGGCTCTAAGCTAAGGCTTGGACTAGATGCTTTGGCCAGTCCGAAGATGCTTATAAGGTTGCTATGGTGCCAATTGTGGTCGATCCCCAGTCGATGATATCGGGGTTCAACTGTCTTGTGAGCTTGCCCTATGGCCCTGTTAATGTTAAAGGCATGGAAAGGTCACAAGGGATTTCTATCTCATGCTTGACCTACCATCATAAGATGAAAGCCTGTTTAAAAGGCATTTGTTGTCAGGAATCATGTGTAACAAAAATTTGCAAAGTAGTGATGCGATGCAACTTGTGAAGTGTGAGGATGTAAAGATTACGAGTTTTCCAAGTTAGGGTCATGGTGGACTGCCAAGGCACGAGAGCGTAGGACCATTGTCATAAAATGCGAAGTTGTATGACTGTCAATACACAAATGCCAAACTGCTAGTTTAATGTCATTTTAGACTGCCAGGTCGCAACATGCCAAATATTAATAAGTAAGATAATAGTATACAAAACAGGAAATTGCGAGCATAAGAAGTATCGAATCGCCGATGCAAAAAATGGAAACATGCAACCGCTTAGAAATATGATATTGCCTTTGTGGAAGAAGATGATATAATCGCTGATGTAAGCATGTGGTGTTGTTAGTTTAACGTCATTGCAGACCGCTAGGGGTGCAACTACACCAGGATTGCTAGCTTAAGGTCTTTTTGAACCAGCCGTATTGCAATTGGCAGGATTATGAGTTTAAGGTCTTTTTGGACCCTTAACAAAAACAAATATATTTCTTTTGTTTTCGGGAAGGGAAGTAGTTGGCTTGAAGTGTGTCAAGACTTTAATGCTAATAGTGTTGCGATGTCATGGCGAGCATGCTATGCTACATGATGCACTCTGCATTAATTGGAGAGAGAGAGAGAGAGGCAAGTTTCCCCATCCTGGCATTACAACCATAAATAGGGGTTAAACCATGATGGTTTCGCTATTTGCGTTGTAAGAGCACAGAGCCCATATCGGAGCACAAGGCGATTTTGGAGCGCAAAGCAATTGCATTAAGCGACTAGCGAGGTGAGTGTTTACATTGAAAGGTGTAACTCTCCAAATAGGGCGATGGCTCCCAAGACTCATTTGGTGCTTGAAAAGGTTGAGGAGGCAAAGAAGACCCTGGGGTGTGCGCCACAAGTGCGCGTTGCGGCACGGCTGAGCACGCCGTTGACCCAGTAAGTTACTCTGTACTCTTCGCCCTTTTGTGTTGCACTTTCTATCATTCTCTACTCCTGTTTTGCATCCTATTTGTTTTGCATTCATTCTTGGCTATCTGCATTTCTGGTGGTTGCATCATTTTGGCCTTTGCACTGCCGTGGTCACCATTTTGACCGTGGAAGATGTATAAACATTGCATTGTGATTGCATGCAAGACCGCTGAAATCGCCACTACCATGGTTGTCACACCCGCGGGGGCTAGGGCAGTTTAAGTTGCTTGACCTTAGCATGTTGCAACGTAAAACCATTGAGGGGGTTAGGCCATGATGTGATGTGGCAACGTGACACGTGTTTTGTTAGGGCGTGTCGTTAATCGCTTTGTCGCCACGCTAGGCTTATTCGCATGTTCTCGCTACGCTACACTTTCACGCTTTTGCCATACTGTGTGTGAGTGGAAGGTTATGCTATGCTACATACATGGATTGCTAGATGTTGCTGCGTTGCACATGTACCACCTCTAAGCATGATGCTGACTTTCGCTGATTGTATTTTGTAGGGTGGGGTTGAGGCCCAGGCTGATTGTTTTGAAAATCAAGGGAGTCCTGTGCCATATGAGCAGACCTGTGGCCAATGCTCCTCCTCCCTAGATACATTTGGGAGAGCGAGCGGTCTAGTTCAGGGAAGGGGCACAAGAGTTCTTGTACTTCCTTCTTGACCACTTTAGTGTGATCGTTTGGTCTTCTCTAGAGGAGAAGAAATCATCCGACATAATAGAGGCCATTTTACTAGGGGCAAGTCGGGGCATCTTGAGATATTTTACCGATGAGGCAATCTTGAGCAGGCAAGGGGAGGGATCCAGCCAACACTTGATAGGGTTGAGGTGTTTAGATTAGATCTAGGACATGTTGAAATTCAACTGCTACCACCAGTACAACACATTATTCCTTGCACATTATATGGTGACGTGCTTTCAGAACCCACAAAGGACTATCTATTGTGTTGGCGGGTGAGTTTTGCAGCTTTGCTCTACTGCGTTGTGCAATGATGGTTATGCTGGCCTAATGCTAATGGTGGTGTTTGTTATTAGGTTCTATATCAATAATGACGGGGTTCACGATCAACCGGGTCTGTTGGCTACGGCACGGCTAGCCCTACGGGAGTTCTCTTATGCCAAGAACCTGTGAGCGAGTGTGATCGGTTAATGCAGGGGAGAATACCATACCTATCCACACTCCTTCTATACTTTTTACTATCAGTGTAGGGAGAAGGGTTGGTTGGATAAGGAATGGACAAAACCCTTCAAATAGGTCACGGTTGAAACGGCTATGATTGAACTCCCGTTGTTCCCGCTACTGTATCGATCCGATGGGCCGAAAGGTAGGTGATGCATGCTCAAACATTTTTTGCAATCCATGTATCTTCTACGTCATTATGCTAAGCGTGTTTTGTGAAAATTGTTGCAAGGGAAAAGAAGCCCCATGAGGTGACAGTGGTAACCACCAAGACATAGGGGACAAACATCTATTTCAAGTATGGCGAAGTTGCAGCAAGCTAGTGTTGGTTAGACCAAGGGGCCCTGGACCCCTTGATCTAGAATGTCTAAAAGGCGGGGCTTATGGACCTGTGCATGGCCCTGAATCCTAGTGTTCCTACTATTGAGATGCTTTCCCTGGTCAACTTCTTCTCGAGGAGGGTAGGTTATTTTTGCACATCCATATTGGGCATGCAGGTGGTCATTGAAATCAATGACCAGCTATTTACAAACTTGTTTGGCATTCCTACCAATGGAATTTCCATAACATCGAAGAGCAAGTAGGAGTTGACTCTTCAGAAGCAGAATATCGAGGAGTGGCTGAGGCTTACCAAGGAGTAGAAAGGGTTTCTCATGGAAAAGATGAAGGACGACCCTGCCATGGGGATTTACCCGATCTTCTGTGCCCGTGCATTCCCCCAACTGCTCACCCAGGGGAAGGTCCTGGGGCTCGAGTAGGCTTGGATAATGTAGGAGGTTATGGAAGAAGGGGCCTGTTACAACTGGACCAGTTTCCTATGTAGTGGCTTGCAGGCTGAGATTTTGGGACTCTGTGAGCACATGGAGTCCCGCTCTAACATACACTATGCTTTCTACATAGGCTGCTTAAAGCACTTCATGGAGTTTCTGGTGGTCCAAGAGGATGGAGTCTGGACCGTGCGAAATCACGACTAGATTCCCAAGCCATGGATTTGCCAGATCCTTCGAACCATGTGAGCCTAAGATCTCCCAGAAATGGTTGGGAAGTTGTTGTCTGTAATGATCAAAAATCTGGTGGCTCACAGCATTCGTGACTAGGATAGCGTAGGAGGGATGCCCCTTGTCATAGTCAGTAGCATGACGTAGGACGAACGTCTCATGGCTGAGACCGTGCCTAAGGAGTTGCATAGGAAAAGACCTCGACTAGCTAGGGACACCCTTCGTGTGGAGGAAGAGGAGGGATGGAGACTACGGCTTAAGCTGTAGAGGATGCAACCCCCCATTGGTAAATGTTTTCATGTAATGCTTACTTTACTATCGGTTGCTACGCTATGCTGTGCTAGGCGGTGTAGCATAGCATAGCACTTGTTTTGAGCTCACTTGTGTTAGACTTACGCAAACATGCTTCTTTGCTGAAGAAGAAGAAGAAGAAGAGGAAGGCGACGAGGAAGTGTTGGCCCTTAAGAAGAGGGCGATGAATGAGGATACGAAGGCCCTAGTTTCGAAGGAAAGGACCTCGATTGCGAATAAAGGAGCCTCTATTTCTAGGGTAGGGACCTTTGTCATTAGGGAACCTCCTAACAACGTAGAGGCATCCCCTTTGAATAAAAAATATGTTGGTCTCCTAAAAGGAAAGGCACCAATGCATGAGGAAGGAGTTTGTATGGATTTGGCAGGGCCCTCCACCGAGGCTACCACGGTCATCTTGCCCCAGTAAGAAGAAAGGCCGTAGTCAGGCATTGGTAAGTTGGTGGGACACCTGCCTTATCATAATCCATTTTTGCCATTGTTGACATGCTTAATCGTGTAACAGGTGTTACTACTGATGCTGCGGGACCCCCTTCGATTTGTGTGGAGTCATGGGCCGAGATCCCAGATAAGTTCACTTTCGTGCAGGGACTTATTGATGACATGATCAAATGCCTTCAGCAGCGAGAACCTGACGTGGGTAAGTAGCAGTATTAAATGCTCCTATGTTGTTTTGATAAAAACTTTTAAGTTCTTTAATTTTGGTATGCTAACGTGATTGCTTCGTTCCTCGTGTTGATGTAGCCTCTCGGCTCAAATGGAACCTAGCTCAACCCATGAGAATTGGCACCATGCCTACACTCTCACTTGACATGACCCAGATGCCTTGTTGCATGTTCGATGAGGCTTATGAGTGCATCTTGCACTCGGCATGCTCTCTGTGGGAGTGTAAGCACATCAACAAGGATATGTGGAAATGGGTCCAAAGGGTTGAGCAAAGAGAGGCTGAGCTGTTCGTCGATGTGACAGACCTTAGGTCAAGGGTTAACTTCCTCATAAACTGTAACCCTGATGTTGAGGACTATTTTAAGGCTATGGATGATTACACTAGGTTCTAGATTATCGTTCATCAAAATGTCGAATCCACATGCGAGATAGTCGAGTAACAAATGCAGATGGAATTGCTAACCCAGAAGTGCCAAGACATGAAAGATATCAGCGCCAAGGTTTTTGAATGGGGGTGAATCTAGCGAAACCACAAACATGTGTACAAGTTGGAGAATGATACCCATCGAAAATTGTATAGAGATGCTACTATGGAGGCATTCACGTATGTAGAATTCGTGAATACCATTGGTGCTTCTGAGGCCTATGCTAAGTTTAAACTGTAGGTGAAGGTCACGGAATCTCCTGACTTGCAAGTAGACCTTCTTAGAAGAGAGACTGCAACCACCTCCCTTTGCCCGGGGCCCTTAGAATGGACAACCATGAAAAGGGAGAAAGCCACTGCTGCGAATGCTAAGCCCAGTGACAGACGTTGGATGGACATCATGATAGAGGAGATCTGGCTTCATCTCAGGCTCGGCCTAGACTGGATACCCTTCGAGGCCGACACGGGCCCCTCTCAAGTTAGTCGCTTTATTGTGTAGATGTTAATGCTATGTTATGGTTTGCATTTGTTGCCCTAACTGATTATTTCATTCCCACGATGTAGACTCTAGATGAAGTTGCGTGGCCTGTAAGGGGAGGGAATGAAGAACCGGCACCGGCAGAAGGTGACACGGGGG